>JASDQU010103265.1:251820-275433 GCA_032191745.1 Picea mariana | reverse complement strand
ATATATATATATATATATATATATATAAACAAATAAAAAACTATTTATAGTTTATATATAATATAAATTATATAGTTAAGTGTTATATATATATTTCTCAGCAGTTTTGAACGAGAATAATATTTCTCCTCTGCGGTTTTGCAATTATATCTCTGATGTTTTGAACCAGAATAATACTTTTCTGTTTTTTATTTTTATTTTTTATAAGGAGATATTTTATTTCTAAGATTATATATCTGGGGTTTTGAATGAGAATAATACTTCTATTTGGTTTTTACCTTTTGTACCCAGAATAATCTCTGTAGTTTGCGGTTTTCGGAAATTATTTTTGGCGTCTTCAAAGGGTTGAGCAATTGGACATCTGAAATGAGGTGAGTCACTTTTTACTTTGATTCAATTTTAATTTTACGTAAAGATATATATATATATTATTTTATTTTAAGTTTCATAAGTAAAAGTTGATTTGAGAGATAAAGTCAATCCATAATAATAATTGTTACATCTTTTTTCTCTTTTTTTCAATATCATCACTCCACCACCTATTCCAAAAACTTAGCCTAACAAGGGGAGCCCCCCCAAAATCACCCTAGAGATCCTTTGCAATTATATGGAATCAGTAGAAAAAAGAAGAGAAGAGAGAGATGACAAAATCCAAATAGAGTTAGAAACATTAGAAAAAAGACGTGAAGAAAGAGACGTAAAACTCCAAATATAGCTAAAGGCAATGATTGATAAAAAAATTAAAGATACCATTCAAACTCAAATAGAGAATAGATTCTTAGGGTTCAAGAGTGAATTGCAGACAATGAAGGATAGAATTCAAGAAATGGAAAAACATAAACAATCAACCCAAGAAGAAGGGGTTGAAGAAAATCACAACTTGAGAGATAGGATTAGAGAGCTAGAAGAAAAACTAACCAACAATTTGACCCTCAATAATATGGAAAACAAATTGGATATCAAACCCATCAAAGAGGAAATTAATAAGCTAATCGAAATGGACCATGAGCCTAACAAAAGAGCCTTGAACCTCATAATTTTTGGTATAAAAGAACAACAAGAGGAGGATACGCTAGCAATAGTAAAAGAAGAATTAAAAAATAAATCACAAATTGATACAACTTACATCATAGAAGCAAAGAGGCTAGGAAAAATAATTGATCACAAAGATAGGTTGATCTGTGTCAAAGTAAGTTGTAATGACCATAAATATATCATACTTAGTAAATCTCCGAGCTTAAAAGGGTCAAGAATATTTATAAATGAAGACCTCATTCCTGAAGACCAAGCTGAATTAAGGAAGGAAGTTCAAAAGATAAAATAAGCCAGGAAAGAAGGGAAATGGGCAATAATTAGAAATTGAAAAGCTATTGTTAGGGATAGAGACTAGAAGGATAATAATAAATAGGAATTTGGGACACTCGGGATCCTTTTTTGGAATTGTCGTGGCTTTCCATGGCACAAAGGTCCTATGATAAGTTGGATCCCGAGTGATATTGATATTATCTGTCTAACTGAAACTTGGGAGCATGAGGAGTCTAAGGTCCCTAACATGGAAGGATTTGTCTTGTGGTCGACATGGATAAAAAAATCCCACCATAGAGGGATAGGAGGCATAGTTTGTTATATTAGAAAGAGCATTTATTCTCACATTCAAATTCATAAGATTGACCCTCTTAATCAATACATTTGGATAGAAATTTCAGACACCAATGCTAAGAAAATGTATATAGCAATTTTTTATTTTGCACCTATTAATTCTACTTTTTATAAGAAAAATAATCTAGATAAAAATTGTCCCTATAATAATTTAGAACAAGGTATTTATAATTTGAAAAATGAAGGTAATATCCTCTTGCTAGGAGACTTTAATGCTAGGACTGCAACTAAACAATCTACTCTTTTAAGTAATGACTCCAACCATAATCCTTTATGGCTAGATGAGGACCTTGTTTTATCTAATAGCTACAAAAGAAGCTCTGAATACCTAATTGAGAATTTGTTTGGTACTGAGTTGGTCAAGCTCTGTAGCTCTCAAGACCTAATAATTTGCAATGGAGTAATGAAGTGGACAAACTCCAACCAGATGACCTATATCCCCATTTCCAACCAAATAACAAATTTTTACCTTTTAAATGACCATGAGGTTGACTCTGATCATAAACCTTTAACCCTAACTCTAAAATTTTCCATTCATAGGAGCACCATTGAAGAGAATTATGATAATCAAAGGAATTTTTGCTTTGACAAAAGTAAATTTGAAATTTTCTTAAAGGATTTAAATAGTAAATTAAACCTCCTAACTTATAAGGACAACATTGAATAACTCTATCATAATTTCACAACTACCCTTTCCACTTCTATTAACAAGTTCTCTTTCGAGGTGTCCTATAAAAAGAATAATAGAACGACCAATCCTTGGTATGATAAATAATGTAAAATTGCTAGGAAATCCACTGGGGATTGATCCAGGTGGATATCGGTGGCCACTCACCTTTTCCGACTGGCTCAAAACAGTTTTCTGGCAAATTTGGCAATTTACTAGTTTTAGCAGTTTTTAACTTATGGGGCCATTTTGAGGGCCTAAATGAAGGTTTTTCGAGATCGAGGTCCTCAACGATAGCTAAAGGTATTATTGAGCCCCCAAAATGAATATCCTCGATGATACCTTTCCAACGAGCTATCATACGCCTAAAACGAAGATCGTATGCAAAAGTTACGACCCCGGGAAGTTGATGTACTAACTTACCCAAACGGGGCCCACACGACTTTTGGCGCTTCATCTCCTAGGGTTAGGTTTTTGGATGTCTAGGGCTTTTGTCATTCCTGTTTATTGTAAAAATGCCTTCACAGCCTCATTGTAACCATCTTCTTGCGAATGCGAGTAGCCGTCACATCTCTTCTTAGAGATAAGCTGTCACCATTCTAGCGAGTCTTTCACTCTGTATTTTTACAGTCTCTATACATTTCTTTGATTAATAGAAATCGTGTATTACTGTATATCTGTGTTTATGGTTGCATCTCTGATACATTTATGTTATATTATTGAATATTTGCAATATCTCTGTGCATTTCTTTATTATATATCCGCTCTCATTTTATGCCGAAAATAATCCGGATCAGGGATGCTTCTAATGAGCCCTTAAAACTCAATAATATCAATACGTACAAAGCCCTAATTAAAAGGAAAAAAAATACTATATCAATAAAAGGCAAGAGCAACTTTCACAACTATACAAGTTGGATCCTAAGAAGTTATGGAGCCAAATTCTAAAACGTAATACTAAAGAAAATAATAAGATTCCCTTAAAGGACTGGAATTCCTACCTTAAAAGTCTTTATGAGTTCCCTAATGCCATGGACACCATTTCTATTGTCTCTACAAAGGAAGAAGTTTTTTCTTTAGATGACATAGAGTTCGGGGTTAAGCAACGCGCAAATGGGAAAGCTAAGGACATTGAATGCTACCAAGGTAAAAATTTTAAAATCGGAGGGCCAATCCTTATCCCTCACATACACAAGATCTTCAATTTAGCAGTCAAGCAGGGCTTCCCTAAACCCTGGACACAAAGCCTCTTTGTTCCTATTTTTAAAAATGGGGATAGAAACATTCCCTCTAATTATAGGACCATTATCATTAGCCCGATTTTAGCCAAGATTTATGGAATTATTTTATAAAAGAAGATTAGCCTTTGGCTAGAAAGTCACATTAAAAGAGACAAAGGCTAGGCCGGGTTTAGGAGATATCATTCAACCGTGGACCATCTTGTTACCTTTAGGATCATTGCAGAGGAGTTCCGCAATACTAAAACCAAACTTTTTTGTTGTTTTGTTGACTTTAGAAAAGCTTTTGACATGGTTCCTAGGAAAAACCTTTGGAATAGGTTGGAAGAGATAAAAGTGCCTCTCGAGTTGAGGGTTGTTGCAATAAGGATGTATGAGAACATTATTGTTAAGTTTAAAAACATTGAGGACTAGACAAAAGAGATTAACTGCAATATCAGAGTCAAACAAGGTTTTCCTTTGTCCCCTACCCTTTTTGGCATATACATTGACAAGTTAGAAGAATGCTTGGAAAAAACAGGTTGTGTCGGCCCTACTCTCACTGGTATAGTCATCAATCTTCTTCTTTATGCTGATGATATCGTTCTTATGGAAAGGAGTCCCCATGATCTTGAAAACCAACTAAGAATCCTGAAGGATTTTTGCTCCAATATGGGTATGACTGTTAATACTGATAAGACTAAGGTCATGATTATTAAATCCAATAAGATCCCTTATGATACCTTTATATATGACAAAAACAACTTGGAGGAAGTGACTTCATACAAATATGTTGGAATTGATATTCACCACAAGCTCAATTGGAATTATAGCATTGAGAAAATGATTATTGGGGGATGGAAATATTATTATGGGCTTGAAAACAATTGTAAATCAGCTGATCTTTGGATTTGGGATAAGAAGAAACTCCTCTTTGAGACTCTTGTTACACCTGTTATTCTTTATGGATGTGAAGTCTGGGGCTGTAGTATCTCTCGTGAATCCTGGAGAAAGATAGAGAAAATGCAAAATAATTTTATAACCTATAATCTCAAAATTAAAAGAAATACGCCCTATCCCATCCTCCTCTTAGAAACAAGCCTCTCCCCCATTGAGAGCATGGCTATGACTAGATACCTAATGTATAAGAACAAGTTAAACAACATGGAAGGCAAGAGGCTACCTAAAATTGATTCAAAATCAAGTCATAACCACCATCGACTCAAGAGAGGATGGCATAAAGATGCCCAGTCTTGGCTAAACTATTGGGGAATCATGGAAGAAATCATTTTGCAGAATAAAGATACTATTAAAAAAAATGTCAAATCAAAATTTAAGGAGAAAATGTGGTGTGATAAAGAGTTAGAGGAAAAAAGAAAATTAAGGTATTATAAAGATGTAATCAACCCTAATCTAGAAGATCAAAATTATCTATCTGTTTTGCTAAGTGTAAAGAAAAAAATAAGCATTGCTAAGATAAGAACAAATCCTCACGAGCTCCATAGTGAAACTGGGCGTTGGTCAATTCCTAAAACTCCATGGGATGAAAGAGTGTGTCACCTTTGTGACACTGTTGGCACAGGGGTAGACTCAGGGTTCAATGCTCAACATCACACCAAAAAAACCCTAACTACCGACCCTTTCGACAACACCTGTGGAGTAGGCGAAGTCTCACCTGAGGTAGAAGCAGGGGAGGTTATAGGACACAAGTGTCTATAACTGAGTTGGGACACAAATCTGTCATAACAACACTTCACAGAGTATTCTAGTAACACTTAGAAGGTGATATGCATTAGTTTCCTAACCTTAGTAACATCGCAGAACATACCCAAAGATAGATCAACACAGTAACAATAAAGATTAAGCACCTCAACCACTTAGCACATAGAACTGAGTTAGATATAACATTCAAACACAAGTAAAGCACTAAGCATCAACAAATCCATATATCATACATAATAATCAAATAACTAAGCGGATTCATAACATAAAAAACACAACACAAAGCAAACCAAAGATACAAGATATATGTGGTTAACCCCAGCGCGTGGGGATACGTCCACCAACTTCTTCGTCTTCTCTATTATTCGTCAATCTCTTACATCCAGTGACTCCTGTGCACTAAGCCACAGAGTCGAGCTTCGCATAAGATAGGAGATCGATGCATTGAGCACCAGATCCTCCTTTCAAACTAGGTCAAGGAACAGAGCCAACACACAAGAGCCTTAACACAGAGCCTTAACACACAAAGCTCTATCAAGAACATAGCCTTAACACACAAACATTCCCTTGCACAAAGCCAATCGAACTACTTGCACTTATCCACTTCCCACTACTCTTCTACAATACATTCTTACTTATTTATATTTTTACAATCCCTTACAATAAGGCCTAATCATGGGTAAACCCCATGGGATGACATCCCATAAAGCCACTACAAAAACCCTAGAGAACCCCTTACTGGGTCCACATAACCTGCAAAATAAGTGATATCCGCGATCTCAGCTCTGCCTAGGCGCTCCTTCCTCGGCCAATGTGTCGAAGTCCAAAAAGTGGTCCAAACCTGACCAAGCTTTCCTCAAAACTTGGTCGAGGGCCAACAGGCCCCCAACACTCACATGTGAATCATCCTGAGTCACTCAATTTTGGTCAATGTTGCTTTGAAGGCCTCGAGCTTAACTCGAGCTGCCTCAACCTGCTGCTTCACTTGAGCCTCCTGCTCAACGAGCTCCTGGATCATTTGATCTGTAACAAGCCCTTACAGGCGTTGTTCTACTACTTCAACCACTTGGTCCAATTGTGAGCCTTGTCCATCAATCTCTTCAAACACCTTACAGGCTTCATCCTGCACAGGTTGCAACTTCCGCGTGAATTCCATTAATTTTCCCTAGAGCGAAGTGATCTGTTGTTTTACTGTGCGCTCCTCCTAGGATCTCTTCATTCTTTCAACTACGGTGAGTAGCTTCATCTGCGCCTTCATGGAGAATTCCTACTGTTGCACCTCTTATAACTGTGCTTTCATCTTTCTTAGCTCTGGATCCTCGGTGAGTCGTTCATATGTTTGTGCACTTCTATCACTTAGTTGTTTTCATTATGAGGCGAGGGTTCTTATCCTTCGTATTGTGTTCTTAGCGGTTTCCTCCCTCTGGTCACGCACCTCCTGCGGGGTGCTCAGCACTGCTTGGGCCTCCAATTATGTTATCCTTTCTTGAAGTTGTTGGATGGTCTCGGCGAGCTTCACCACTTGAGCCTCGACCAAATCATGTTCCTCCTATGCCAAGCCTGACACAAAATGACATGCTTTACTCAATACCTCTTTGGCTGCAACCCGCTCTGCGAGCAACTGCTCATTTTCTCTCTGTAGCTTGGATTTTTCCTCCTGGAGCATCGCCTGAAACTCTTCTCTCTCACTTTTGTAGGTGGCTACACTGTACCGCGCTACTCGTAATTGTTCTAAGGTTTCATATTTATCTTGTTTCAAGGCTTTTGTAGCCTTCTCCTTCTCTTCCTGAACTTTCTGAAGTCGAGCTTCTGTCGCATCTGCAAGTGTTTTCAATTGGGCTGGTTCATCCCCCAATTATGCAATCTGTGGCGCAGTAGGTACTGCACGGACCAAACAAATAGCTTGTTGTAATTCCTTCAATTTATTATCGACCCTTCCATATATCTCTTCCTGCTTTACTCCATATCTCTGCAAGATGTCCTCGGAAGCGTCCTGCATAGCTCCACGGAAAAAAACTGATATCATCCTCTGTGAGCATTGCTTCTAAATGGGGTTTACTAGCACGCGTCTTCTTCCTTGTTGAAGGTTTCTTCGGAGAAAAATTCCTCTTTTGTGGTGTTATTGTCCCAGTAGAGGGGTCTTCCTACGGTGTAGCTTCACCTCCTCCTTGTCCATCTGCTTCGTCTCCTCCTCCTCCTAGCGAGCCAGATCCATTTTCTTCAGAGGCGTTGTCCTCCTCATCGGTCTCTATATCCTAGAATTTTTCCGGCTTCTTCTTCTTCGTCGTCCCATTGGACTGTTCGACATGCTCAACTCAGGTGAACATGGGGCTTCCTATGGTGTCAGTGTTGGAGAGCTCTGCATCAGTGACAGTTACAAGGAATTCCTCCGACCATTCCTTTGTAATCTGCTCCATGTCCTCATCTGTTAGCTTGTATTACAACTGTAACTCTTCCTTGTTCTCGTCTCTGCACATAGTGATATAGATGAAATGTGGATCTGCACGAAAATTTTCTATTGGTCTATACTGGTGTAGGGTGCATGGTGTCATGCGTGGAAATGACTCGATGGAAACCTTCAGTTGCTGATAATATGCATGAAACACAACGTTGGACTGCCACTGTTTCATCATGTCATTGGTGTACCACAAAGTGGAAAACCTAGCAGCCAACAGCTCCAATGGTTCGATCTCTTGGAAGGTGGCTCCTTCAGGAATTTGCCAAGCGACAAATGTGATCAAAATGATCAGCCAACTGAAGTGGAATTCATATCCCAAATCCTGGGCTTCACGACAATCTTTCTCTAGTTCATTGACGAGGTAACTCGCCAAGTTCATCTGCATGCCTTCCACACATTTTCCTGTGAGGTCCACCATAAACTCGGTGAGCTGTGTGGGGTGGTTCTTCCTTATGATCTTTCCAGCTATGAGTTGGCACTGCACCATCCAGTATAGAGGCTACCTTGTAACCTCGCTTTCCTTTTTGGACTTCGTCGTAAGCTTCCTTGATGCACTGTGCCAGGGAGTGGTCTTAGGCCTTCCCTGGATAAAACTTCTGAGGGTCATGTCCCTTCATGCTTAAGCCTATAATCTGGTGGATCAACGCCAGATCCACAGTAATCCTCCAGTCGAGCCACAGGTATCCGCCATGATAACACAACAAGAGGAGTTTAACACAAGCGTTAACCTCCTAGTGAAGACCAAAATGGGGAATCTTCATCACATTTAGCACAGTGTACTGTGCCAACCCCTTAATCCATGGTTGGGAGACGAGGCAAGGCTTCTTCTAAGTTGACTTCATCAAGTAGCGGTGGGGCGCTAGCATATCATAGTTCTTCCTGTCACCTAGATTGAAGTCATTGTTCTTCAACAACGGGATCTGTCCTAACTGACTCCCGACAACACATATTCCCATCAGAATCTACGCGGTGAACAGAGTGTACTCATAATCTCGTGGGATGTTTTCACAGTTAACGGCGCCAGCCAAAGGTGGAATGTACTCGGGTAGGATCAACGTGATCTGCTTCGCATTAGCCAGATCGACGCGATGCTTACTTCGCTGCTCAATCATGGGGTTAACACAGCCAGAATGATGTCCAATCTAAGGGGAAGCTTGTAGTCCCCTAGTCGATGACGCCTGGACACCTTCAGATAACGGTATGTCGACCATTAACTTCTTGAGGACCTCCTCGACATACTTCTCTAATTCACTAGGTTTGCCCGGCATTCTCACTTTTAAACAGACAGGTCGGGGTAGACAAACAAGTGGCAAGTTCTAGCTTCAGATAACACAACTCGACACTTAAACAATTTTTTGTTAGCTCAGTTAATCACGGGTAGAAAAAAGTGGTCTCGGTGCAGCAACCAACAAGTTAAATAAGAGGGGCCTCGTAACGGATTATTCCAATGGCCATGAATGCTTCCATCAATGTGAATCTGTCCATTATGTCGCGGTCTCAACATCCAAAAGCGATCCATAACCCATAAATGCATTTTCTAACCGTTTTGGAGCGTCGTTATAATGGTCGGGGTGCCTCCAACGATCATATAGCTTCACCAAGGAGAAGTCCCATTCTGTGAGGTCATGTTGTTCCAGTGAGGCTCAAATCCTGAGAACCTGCCTCCTGCGAGGTTCCAGTCTATGAAGTCTTTCGTCTGGTCTATGTAGCTTCTTGCAGCTTTTCCAACTTAGCTTTCATTTTATTGATATTCCTTGTCTTCTTTCCTATGATCTAAGTCTCTCTAACTGTTTCTGGAATCCTCTTTCCATTTTTATTCTTATCTTCTCCTAGCGTAGTGACTTCACACTGTTGATGTGCCCTCAAAGGTTCTAAATTTAATATCCCTTTTCTTAACACTTCCTGAGTGGACATACTTCTTTCTTGAATGGATAGGTCCTTGAAACCTTCTTATGTTCTTTCAACCTTGACAGCTAATTATCTTCCCTTCTGTCCCTCCTGCGTTGTTACTTTGTTCAATTGCTTCGACTTATCCTCTCGTTCTTCTATTAGTCGGTCTATTTTTCTGGCTATGAAATCCCTTAGTTCTTGATTTTTCTTTTCTGTAGCTTCTTCCTCTGCTTTCCTTCTGATATGATCCCTTTCAATCTAAGTCTTACCTAACAAAAGTGTGAAAGGGGTGTTGTCCTCAACAAACTTAATGACTTCAAATTCCTCTTCAGTTGATGTTCCATGAATAGTAATAGGTACATTAGTAACTCTTCCACATAAATTTATCATCTTACCCTTAAACAAGCCTATCCTTCCCAATGAAGGCACCACAACAGGCTTTCCCAAAATTTCCCAAGTGTCTTATGTCATAATATTCACTTGTATTTCCTCATCCAAGACACAATCTATGTCGAAGTCTTATATTCTTGTACTTATGCGTTGTTTTACTTTCAGGATCTCTGGTAAATTGACATCTTTGTGAACATCCATCGTTTCTTTCAACTGTAATAACGTAGTCTGAGCTTTCTCTGATTCTTTCTCTTTATGATTCTCTAACATGACCTTAGTCTCTTGACTTCCTTCATAGTTTTCTTGTCTCATGTTCATTTGTTCAACTTTAGAAATCATCCGTGGACAATCCTTAACCTCGTGACCAACAACATTACAACAAAGACAAATAGGACATGCGCCAAGGCATTCCTTAGCAATATGTCACGTTCTTCTGCAATTATAGCACAATGTCAATCCTCTTTTCCTTTTAAAAGTTCCCCAATATCTTCTGTACTGCACACTAGGATCACAGTGTTGGACCTGCAATCTACAAAATTTTCTTCTAGGTTCTTGCATCCACTTATTAGTCCAAAAACTTTTTCTTTGCATAGGAATAACATATCTTTCTTCATTTCTATTAACTTTACTCAAATCAACTCTTTCTTTCAACTGCGCCCTAGCCTACAGACTAGGACAGAACCTATTAAACGTACTCAAATTCATGCTTTCGAAACAAAAATTTTCGCTTATCTTACTCTTGTCAAAGCACAAATATTTACCTCTTTTAAGATCTTACCTATTTTCTTCAAATCGGATTCTTTTCTTAGCACAGAGCTTCGCAAGTCAAGTAGAGTATTACGCACTTCAGCAGCAGATCTATGCATAAAGCTTCTCTTTTCTTTACTTCAGTTCCCAACAATCACAGTTTCAGGTCTTGGCAACATAACCATTTGTTGGCATAGAGGCAAACCCAGGGTTCAACACTCAACAACGCACCAACAAAACCCTAATTACCAGCCCTTTTGGCAACACCTGCAGAGCAGGTGAAGTCTCACCTGAGGTAGAAGCAGGGGGGGTTACAGGACATAGGTGTCTGTAACCGAGCTAGGACACAGATCTTTGATAATAACACTTCGCATAGTATTCTAGTAACACTTAGAAGGTGATATGAATTAGTTTCCTAACCTTAGTAACATCGCAGAACATACCCAAAGATAGATTGACGCAGTAGCAATAAATATTAAGCACCTCAACCACTTAGCACATAGCACTGAGTTAGATCTAACATTCAAACACAAGTAAAGCACTAAGCATCAACAGATCCATCTATCATACATAATAATCAAAGCACTGAGCAGATTCATAACATAAACAACACAACAAAAAGCAAACCAAAGACACAAGATATAGGTGGTTCACCCTAGCATGGGGATACGTCCACCAACTACTTCATCTTCTTTATTATTCATCAATATCTTACATCTAGTGACTCCTGTGCACTAAGCCACATAGCCGAGCTTCGCATAGAACATGAGATCTGTGCACTAAGCATTGGATCCTCCTTCCAGACTAGGTCAAGGCACATATCCAACTCTCTATCAAGCATAGAGCCTTAACACACAAACATTCCCTTGCACAAAGCCAATCGAACTACTTACACTTAGCCACTTCCCACTACTCTTCAACAATACATTCTTACTTATTTATACTTTTACAATCCCTTACAATAAGGCCTAATCATGGGTAAACCCCATGGGCTGACATCCCATAAACCCATTACAAAAACCCTAGAGGACCCCTTACTAGGTCCACATAGCCTGCAAAATAAGTGAGATCTGCGATCTCAGCTCCGCCTAGGTGCTCCTTCCTCGACCAATGTGTCGAAGTCCAAAAAGTGGTCCAAACCTGACCAAGGTTTCCTCAAAACTTGGTCGAGGGCCAACAAACACTAAGTTTTAAGATGAAAAGCACTTTCTCTTAGATTGTCTATCCTATACCCATATTAGATCTCATTTTCAAAATATTTATCAGACTACCAACCTTCCTAACCTCTTAACTCAACAAAAGTATGGTGATCTTGGAAAGCTTCTCTTAAAGTTTTTCGAGCACAAAAACAAAATTCTAAAGAATCACAAGTAATCACTTACCCTCTTAAGGTCTGATAGACCAATTCGGTCTTAGTGGATGTTAATCATCATCATCATCATATATAGACTATATATATTATATATAGTTTGTATATAATATAAACTATATACAAATTATATAGTTTATATTATATATAAACTATATATAATATGTAGTTTATATTATATATAAACTACATATATGATGGGAGAGGGCAACCTCTTGCCCTCCCCATCTTCTATGTAGTTTATATATAAAATAAACTACATATTATATATATAGTTTATATTATATATAAACTATATATTGTTTGGCCCATTCACTTGTCATACAAGCTTCAGGTTATTCCACGGCTAGTTATCTATCAGGGGCTACCATCCAAGGCTCATTTGGCTAAGAGTGAGTTGACGAATGAACTTTATTTAGTGTGTGGTAAACCAGAGACAACAAAACATATATTTAGATTGTCATTTTGACAATGACTATATATATATTATAATTTTTTTTATATAAAGTTTTTATTTTATTTTTTAATTTTTTATAAAATTTTGTGATTCACTATTTTTTTTTTTATATATAATGTTTTAGTTTAGGTTTTTAAATTTTTTTTTTAAATATATTTTTTAATTTCATTTTTTGTATTTTTTATTGGTATTTTTTTTTTATTTTCTTTTTCTTTTTCTTTTTTACTTTCAAGGGTTATTTTGGTTATTATTTTTTTAGATTATTGGAAATTTTAATTTTATTTTTTATTTTTTTTACCTTTTTTTAATGTTTTTATTTTATTTTATATAATTTGGGTTTTGAATATATTTTTTTAATGTGTTTTTTTTTTCATTTAAAAAAAAAAGTTGCAAAGATTTTGTCCTTTCTATTTATTTATTTTTCAATGTAAATTTAAGAAGCAGAAAAAAATGTTAGTAAATAAATTTTGAAGTGACCATTTTGTATCCAATTTTGGGTTTTTTTTTTTTTGCATAGGGATCTATTGTCAAAACCACGGTTTCAATTAGGTTGAAGTGAGCCATAGTTTTAATGTTTAGAAAAAAAATTGTGCTTTAGTTATCGTCACTTTTTTTATTTAGGTGTTAATTTTAAGGTTTTTCTAAGCTATTGTATGAGTTTTGAAGGTCATGCTTGAAAAATGTTGTAATTTTGACCACGCTTGAAAAAATGGTGCTACCGGTAGCACCACTTTTTTATTTGGGGTTGATTTTCATGTTTTTTTATACAAACATATGAGTTTTTTGGGCTAGAGTTCTCGTTTTGAGGTCACAATTCTCATTAAGTTGGTAATATTGTTCAAAGTGAGGGGACCCTTCCCTCACTTACCTGTTGATTGATGAAAGATTTTAGTGGTCCAAAAATCTCTCAGTGGGAAGGCGTGATCCAAAAAGGGGATCCAGAGAAGGCTAAGAACAAATCAGAACTCATAGAGGCAACTCAGGACGCTCAGAATGGCTCCAGCAGACAGAGAAAGGGAAAAAATTCAAAGTTCCCAAAACTCAGTGAAAATGACATGATCGCAAAGAGCGCGTCGCAAGATTTCTAACTGCGCAAATGACTCGTCAAACAGAGTTACAAATTGAAATATATTTGCGGTCAAAGTTTGGCCAACCTAGCCCAGTCAACAGGGGATGAGTCAACATCCATATAGTACACGTGGCAGGAGCAGGAAGGTGACATGTGGCATGCAGATGTCAGCATGATGACATGGCAGCACTAGAGGCTGCCACGTGTCAACTGGTTTTGGCATTTTCAAACCGATCCATGGACCAATCAGATCGTGCCATGTGGCAGTTCGTACGATTGACATAGCGTGTTGATGTGGTGTGTTGAATTAGAAGGTGGCAGCGTGGACCAGTAAGGGGCCACCACATGGCCCAATCAGAGGTTGCCACATGGTAGGCTAGAAATTCCCAAGGATATCCCATGAACAAATATTTGAAAAAAAGAGGCTTGGCGGGTCCGCCAAATCTGACGGACCACGCCAAACCTATCTACAGTTATATCGTTTGGATACGGTTCTAGTAACACCTATAAACTGGCAGAACAAACTTATATATATAACAATACATTGTGAAAAGGAGAGTCTGCGGGGTTTGACCCCGGGACCTCCGCCCATAACCAACGCCTTAATGAATCTGCCCTAACTAACAGGCCGGGGTTGTTACATAGTAACCAATGCCCAAATAATTTCTTAAATGATGCATCTGCCCAACCACAGGAGGAGGCGTGTGGACCGTACAACCATCCGAGCATGCGTTTTGATGCAAGGACAATCATAATTGTAGGTTGCAGAGAGCAGGAAAACCAAGATGAAATTCTTCTTTGGCTTGGGAGTGCAAGTGTCGGATCGAGGTGTGGAGACAATCATTTTTTGGTAATTCGACGCCACGAATTCAGTGGTGGTGTCTATTTTCTAATCTGAGCATTATTTTTGCAGCTTGATTTCAGAATAAGGTATACTTATGTATTTTGTCAAATTCTTTTGTTGAGTTAATGAAAGAGCCTACCTATTTGAGAGCAGGACCCAAAGACGTAGTCCACTAGGGACGAACTCCGTTATCAATTTTTTATGTTCATATCTGATGCTTATGTCTCTTCATTTTTGAGTGTTTCCTTCTTTAAATGGTGCACTTTAATTTATGCTCATTTAATGCAATTCTTTATAAGTCACGATGAAAAGATCTCGGATTAGCTGGGGATGTTACAATCATTGTGTGTAGATAAACTCTGGTCAGATGAAGTAATTTGTTGGTGTTCTATAAGGGAAGAGACTTTTATTCATGCCAAATGTTTTTAGGTTTTGGACCATGAACATGTTTCCTTACGTCCAAGGAGGATGAGCTCTTAGCCAATCAGAATCAATTTCGGGTCATATTCTAGGACCATAAAGGCGGTTTCAACCCAGATAGTATCTACAAGAAGCTAGTATCCCTTGTTGTTATTGTTGAGGCTACCTCTAGTGGGGTCATGTGCTTTTTAAATAACGTCTAACTTAATCCCCATAAATGAAACTGTATATTACCTACAGTTGCAATTTAACTTATCTCAGTTCTAACACTTCTGCAATCAATGTTTTATTGAGAAAGTTCTTCTCGATCTATCATATAAGTTTTTAAATTGACATTTCAGACCACGTTACAAGAATCCATCATCAAAATTAATAAAAAAATATAATCAATAAGAAATATTGATGCTTAAAATAGTCCATGAGTGTTATTTTAACATTGGGATATGATATTGTCATGTGCAAATTGCACCCATGGATAATAGTAGAATCTTTCCTTCTTGTTAATGGGTCTCTCTCTTTAGTTTTAAGAAATAAAAATGAGATGAGTATGTTGGTTGGACAAAATATATTTTTCTGTATATAAATTTTATGAAATGGAGATTTGGAAAAAGAAGTAAAGACGATAACTACTATTAATATCTATAGCTTTGGCGTTTTAATTGTGAATATTAATGTAATAAGAATGTAATGTTGTTGAGTACTTTTGCTTATGATTTTTACAAAGATAAAAGGGTATAATTCTTTCTAATTAACAATTACATTCACTAGGTAGAATTTGCAAATTCCATATGGTTATCGAGATCAAATATTTTTTTATATATAATTGCTTACATGCCTCACATGATGCTTTATTCCATGAACTAAGTATGCTAGTGGTTGGCATGTGGAAAGATTAAGGTGGATTGAAACGTGATATAAGATACCAAGCAAATATTAATACCAAGAATAAGGTGGATTGCAAGCAAATATTAATACCAACTCAATGTAAATTACAAGGTTGAGATGATTGTCAAAATTGAATGTATCTTAAGGTAAATTTTCAATTTTACTCAGACTGATTTTTTTTTTTACTAACATTGTTTAAATAAAAATAAATAAAACGCAAAATTATTTTCTTCAATTATTGTAACTACTCTTAACCTAAAATTTTGTTATTATATTATAGTTATAATTGAGTTTCATGCTATCATACTTATTATTTTGATATGACAATTTGACTTTTCTCTATTCATGTTTTTGGATCATAGCTATTTTGAATAACAATTAATTCTTATTCAATAAATAAAATAATATTTTTCTCTTCCTGCCAAACTTCTATTCCTTCCTCACCATATCTTAAACTTATATTCCTTCCACACCATATCTTATATTATTGTTAGTTGTATGCTATATAAATTATGATTTACATTATATTTTAATTTTCACATAAGACAAAACTTCAAATTAAAACCTTTAAAATAAATAAAGTTGGAGTATTTCTATGTTTTAAAAAAAACATTCAATATCTCAAACCATGCAAATAATATAAAAATAAAAAAGTTGCATAAATACAAATAACATGACAAAATATAATTATATTTTCTAAAATATTATATTGACACTAAAATTCATGACAAATATAGTTATACTTTGTATATATTATATCGACACTAAAATCCAAATGGATGTTCATCGAAAGCATATTTCCAGAGATATTAAATATAAGAATTTAGAAGCATCCATCCAAAGGATGTATGTTGATTAAAAGACCACAATAAACTTGTCGTGTCATATGGTGCACATGCTAAAGATAAGTCTTGAGAATATAAATGTTGTGCTTTTGAAAACTTGATTGATTAAAGAAGAGTAATGGAGTAAGACATGGTTACGATGGTGTCGGTATCAATCTCTCAATCTCTTTTGAGGAGAATAAAATTTCAATAATATTAAATATATATATATATATATATATATATATATATATATATATATATATATATATATATATATATATAAAAGGTTATATTAAAATGGTGTATGAGATAGTTGTTTGTGGG
Source organism: Picea mariana (assembly GCA_032191745.1). Taxonomy (NCBI): domain Eukaryota; kingdom Viridiplantae; phylum Streptophyta; class Pinopsida; order Pinales; family Pinaceae; genus Picea; species Picea mariana. Next base: position 258,488 of record JASDQU010103265.1, on the reverse strand, counting down.
ATAAGGGATTTGATTGATAAAATTTACATAGGTATATATACTTTACTTCTCTTTGGATTTGAACTTGTGATCTTTTAAAAGGAAATATATGTTTTTAACCATTAGGTCTAATCACACTGAATAAATAATAAAAAAAAAATTAAGGTTACGGTCAAGCCAGACACCAAATCAGTGTATGAGACCCCCTTGTTTGTGGGATAAGGGACCCCCTCCACACAACGATTTGACTACTAAAGTCTACGAAGGTATACATACCCTACCCCCTTTTAAATTTGAACTATGACCTCCAAGGAGAAAACACATGCTCTTAACCATATATATATACCTCCAAGGAGAAAACACATGCTCTTATATATATATATATATATATATATATATATATATATATATAACACCAATTTTTAATGGAGAATAAAATGTACTTTATAACCTATAATTCAATGCTGACATCATGTTGAGAAGATAAAATGTAAGCATACAAATTTATAATATAAAGTTGAACTCCACATTTAGATGTCAAAAGGTATATATATATATATATTAAAAAATTATAATCCTAGTTGAAATTGCTTTTTAGGCATTATTTTATTGGATTAATTTAATTAGCTAGTATTTGAGAAGAGCTATTAACTATGAAAAAGTATAGATTATACAACGATTTTAAGAATGAGATACATGATAATAATGATGATTAATGTACACTGAGATCAAAATTGATCTATCAAACCTTAAGAAAGGTAAGAGACTACTTATATTTTTTTAGACTTTTATTTCTCTACTCAAAAAGCATTAAGGTAAATGTTTCGAGATCACCATATTTTTTATGACTGAGGAGGTTAGGAAGGTCTATATTGTGACAGATATTTTGAAATTGTGATCTAATTTGGGTATACGCAGGGCACTCTCAGAGAAAGTACTTTTCATCTTCAACCCTCTTATTGTCACAAAGACGACATAATCTTACCTCCCATGGTGTTTTGGAATTGTCTAATGTTTGGTTTTGTTATGCAGCTCATGAGAGTTGGTTTTTATTTTAGTAATGTTGATTTTCTTCTTTATGCTAGTCAAAATTGAAAGATATTTTTAATCTTCTAGATTAGGGTTGACCACCTCCTTGTAGTATCTTAATTTTCTTTTATCCTCTAATTCTTTATCGCGCCACAGATTCTCCTTAAATTTAGATGTAATAATATTTTTAATATTATCAGCTCTACATAATGACATCTTCCTATATTCCCCAATGATTTAGCCAAGACTTGACATCTTTATGTCATCCTCGCTTGGGCTGTTGTGGTTTTGGCTAGAGTTTGAAGAAATTTTGGGGAGCCTATTGTCGTCCATGTTGTTTATCTTGTTCTTGTACATTAAGTACCTAATCATGGCCATGCTCTCAATGGGAGAAAGGATCGCTTCTATGAGGAGGATACGATAGGGTGTGTAATGCCCCATTTTGTGTTGACAAAGTGTCCTTAGACACGTAATTTTATTAATAAGGAAAAAGTGATTACAATATGAAGTGAGAACTCATAATCTACTCCTTAACATCACTTGAAGAATGAGCTAGTTTATATAGCTCAACTCTAAACTAAAAACTAGGAGAACAACCAATCACATAATCACATGAGTATGATAGGTGTCCTTTACATAGAAGCTAAGTGTCCTTATCCTAACAAACTAGAATAAGTTAATCTCTAAAAACATTTATACTAGAAAATACTTAGACTATAGAACTTTAGGATTATGAGGCTAACAATCCCCCCTTTAATCCAAAATTTCATTTTTACAAATACCAAGTTCATCTCTGAACTTACTGTTATAACCCTAAATTGCACCACACATGCTTACCTGGCATCAGGCCAACTCATATCCCTTCTTTTCCAAAAAACTACTGAACAACTCTTCTAAAAACTCCATTTTTAAAAGTACACGCTAGCAGGCCCACTACAGCCCATGTGTATAAAAAAGTACATGCTAGCAGGCCCACTACAGCCCGCGTGTACCTTCAGAATCACAAAAAAAAGGAAAGTTGCCAACGGGACAAAAAGCTATGGGTCAGTTAACTGAAACTCCCGGCCATGCATGGCCGAGAGTTCGTCCAAAACCCTAGCTCCTTCTAACCTATAAAAGAAGGGGTAGGGGTACTATTTGGAGGAGGAAAATTATAGCAAAGAAACTCTGCCCATTTGCCAAATTTATTTGTCCCAACCCTTTAGCCTTTCCTCAAGCCTAAGGAGAATTAACGCAAAGCAGTTGGAGGACAAAAGAAGAGGAGGAGCCCAGGATCAGGATCAAGGAGCGGTGGCCGGTCTCTATTATTATTGTAAGTTGATTCATCTTGAGACTAATCAAAGAATACTTTTCCCGTCCCAATGCATGAGTTATATGTGGTTTGTGTAATTTATGCTTAATTTCTAACCCTCAAGTAGAAAAATAGCATGCATGCGTAGTGTTTTGTCTTGATTGCAGGATTAACTTTGGAAGGAGCAATGCAAGTAAGCAGGCAAGGCGCAATGGAGGATCTACACCAAACATCAGTAAAAAGGTTAGTAGTTCCTTTCCATGCATGTGTCTTGAAAGAGGGTGTAAGTTTTGGGTGGTAGGTTAAAAGGTCAGTTCTTTACGGTCAAAATCTGCATGCAAGCCTAACCCTAGCTTGCTAGTCCATAGGGTATTATTTCCCAACAACAGAATTGGCGACTCCACTGGGGAAAAGATACTCTATAGGGTTTCCAGATTTAGTTGAGTTTTTGGGTAGTTTAAGAGATTAGATTTTCTGTTTCTTTGCCTGTCTTTTTTTTGTAAGGCCTGAGCTAGCAGGGAACCTGGTTCTTTATACCATTTTTCCTCGACTGTTCCTTGACAACAATTTTCGGGACACACAGAGGTACACGTGGCCTGCAGAAGGCCTGCACGCGTGTAACCCGCGCCCGAATCTCTTGCAGCCCGCGTGTGAACGCTAGCTGTAGAGGTTTCAGTAGTGTGTAGGAGTCAGAAAGCTTGAGAGGTAGTCCTCCTCTTCACTGTCAGAATTATACATTCTCAGGGGGCTTTCTGGATCCTATCTGAGTCTTGCTGGTTCACAGTCTTGTCTTAGTTTGCTTTATTGCGTTTTGTTATTCCTTGCAATTATTTTTCTTTTCTATTAAGAAGAAGCATCCAAGCCTTCAAGAGACCCTGGTTCTCAATACCAGAGGCCTCTTCCTGGTCTGGGCTGCCTGTGTTTATTTTTGTCTTGTGGTTTATACATACACGCGGCCTGTGCAAGTGTAGCCCGCGGGTACACGCGCTCTGTTGTAGCTCATCACGCGTTTGCACGCGTGCTGTTTCAGTGACAGAGGCGTGCTTGACAAGTTGCTTTTCAATCAGGGAGGGGCAGTCATCCCCTCCTGTGGTGAGAAGTGTTCCTCTCAGGTGTTTGAGCCCAGGGTTGAACAGTCAGTAGGTTAGGGCCTCTTACCCTTAGCTTGTTTTTTCTTAGTTGATAGTTGATAGAAAAGACAAAAAAGAAAAATTTTGTTTTATGGTTTTTAGACAAGCGTAAGAGTCGGTGCTTTCTTGATTACCATTGCATGTCTTTGCTCTGATTCTTTGCGATCTGCGCTTTAAGCCAGAATTTCGTGTTTTCTTGGTTTTGTGCTTGTCGGCGTTTTCCCTTTCTTGCTTCATTTAGCACTTAAATAAATAAAAAAATATTTCTTTTTCATTTTCTTCTTTGTTGGAAGATTGTGTTTCTGCATCAATAGCTAGGAAGAAGTCTTTTGTTCATAAGTTTTTGTAGTGCATTTAGAGCATAAGTAGCTTGTAGTCGAGCAAAATTTCTTTATGTTTGCTGCATGAAATCTTAGAAAAATTGAAAAGAAAAGAAGTCTTTCTTGTGTGAAAAGTTGTTGATTTTTGCATTTAGTAAAAGCATTTTGTTTCCAGCTTTTTTCATTTGTTTTTGCTTTGAGTATTTACACATCATCAATTTCACCTTCATACCCCGTGACGTAAAAAAGCCCATAAAATCAACGCTAATTTAAAATCTATTAGACTTTTTGTTTGTAGGATTCATACACTAGTTCAGGACTAGGGCCTTGGATTAGGTTGGACAGGAAACTTTCCAAGGCCACTCAAAACCAAACATTGGAGTCTGTGATAGGGAGTGTAGAAGTCCAGTTTCGTGGAAGTTATCCGGGACCCCCCTCTAACACAGGGGATAAACACGAGGTCGCTTAAGGAAAGGTAGCAGAGATAACCCCTCCAAAGCCAGACCAAGCATAGTGGAGAACACATATCGAGGGCTTGTTTTGGGATTCCGTCGTTTGCATTTTCCACGGGGCTTCGTGGGTCTCGAATCCATTCGAGGTCCTTAGTTGTCTTCCGAACCATTTTCTCTTGATACCCTTGACAGGTTTCAAGCTTGATACCCTGCTCATTGTGGTCTACCCGACTATCGACTGTACCCGCCTGGTGACTGTTCGCGTGCTGGCAAACTATTTGCCAATCTTGTTTAGGGACATACACAGGTGACTGCGGGGGTATACCGCGGTACCTAGGACAGACATCGGGCCACACTTTGAAAAGTATACCCGGAGGGTGCTTCCGTTTTCGAGTTGCACTTGCACCGGTAAGTTACTCTAGTGTTGGTTGTTGTAACTGTTATTCAAAATAGTTAGGGATTGCTTGTATTATCTTTTAGGGGCTTCTTTTTTAGTGAGTGTTACTGTTTGAACGTGTAGAATACCTTAGCATGTCTTGGATCTTCTCACACAGTGGAGGATCCCAAGCTCTGCCGGTCATGAAGGCTTTTGGGCCTGCCGCCGGTTATACTGGAGCCACCCCAGCCACCATTGAGGCAGAAGCTAGACCAACAACGGTCTTTCGAAGCAACCGGGTTACAAACCATTGTGCCCGAACAACTCCCGGAGGAATCAATCGCCAATCTTGGTTCGGTTGAAACCCCAACCACTGATACTTGGCCATCAATCAGTGTACCAATCCAGTTTTACGAACGCCTGTCAGTGCCTCATACAGCTATGGAAACAAACGCTGTTACTTCCTCTGGGAATTCTTCCATTCCCACCACCGGTGCTACCACAGGAGAAGCATCTCCTAACTTGCCGTCGTCGGCCCAGGCCACCATGGTCTCGGCCGCAACTATGTCGCACAGTGGACCGATCCCATCTATCGTGGTGGCCACAAATCCCTTTACACCTAGTGCGACCGGCCCTCCGTTCTCATACGATATGCCTAGTTCAGGCACAAGTCCTGCACTCACTCACTCCACTTTACAGACTTTGGGTCTAGGGGCAGGGAGCTCTACCGCTCCTCTGCAAGGTCAACTTGGGGGCATTCCTGTCCCTTTTAATTCCTTTCCTTATGCTGGAGGTCATATCTCTCCTTCGTCCCCTTCGCTTGGCGGTCTGCATCAGCAGTCCGCCGGGCAGCCTGCACACACGAGTTCATTTGGAGCTAGGAGTCAAGGAACACCTGCGCACACTATGTCGGTAGGTTCGTCATCGTTTGTTTGGAAAAGGATGTTTGGTAACAACACTTTCGCATCCACCGCTTTCCCGTCTGGGGGCACTCCCATTTTTGGACAGTCTACTCTGACGCAGGGTACTATTCCTGCACCGAAATCACATATAGCAGGACTTTGGAACTCAGGAAAAGGATCTGTTCCCTCCTCTGGAATGTCGTTTTGGGGTAATTCTTTCCACAGTCAATGGAACCCTGGACAGACTTCTATGCCTCTCCCATCAGGACCGACATGGGGTAATCCTTCCCAAAGTCCATCACACACGATGAATGCCCAACATCCTATGTCCTTTATGGGGAATCAACCAATGATGTCTCCACATATGCAAAATCCTTACGCTGGTCAGGGCCATGGTTTCTACCAGAATCCGGGCCAGCAGCCAAACTTTTCCTGGCAACCTGGTGCCAGTCAAACTCTAGGACCCTTTTTCTCAGGCTATCAGCAGTAACCCAAACTACCATTCCTGGCGACGTTACACTTGCCAGATTTGACGAGGTTGTTAAATGATCATATTTGTCACGATCCACGTTGGCCTCCTATGCCAACGAAGTTGCCTTCAGACATTCCAAAGTTTGAGGCCAAGCCTAACGAAGATCCAGGTGATCACGTGACTACTTTCCATCTTTGGTGTTCATCTAACTCATTGAAAGATGACTCTGTCTAGTTGCGATTGTTTCAACGCACTCTTATCGGGAGTGCTGCGAAATGGTACATCGAGCTCGATCGCTCAAGATACTCTTCTTTTGGCGAATTGGCGATGGCCTTCCATAACCATTTCCAGTTACCTGTGAGATACGACGCCGGCATAGAGCTACTTGCCAATTTCGAACAGACAACAGCGGACCATATCTCAGATCATATTCGAGAGTGGAGACGCCGGAAGAGTCTAATCAAAGTACCAGTCCCACCAAAATTCCTACTTGAGTGGTTCCTTAAGTCTTTAGTCAAACAATTATCCAAAGACGTCACGACTTCAGGAGTTTTCTCCGAAGAAGATGTCATCATGAGGGCTCAACAGTTTGAGCTTATCTATTCTCAGTCTGGTTTATTATACAACATCCTGCCGGATGCACCACGATCGATACTGGATAAAACTAGACAGAGAGTTGGACCACATGCCGATGGTATTGTTGGCTCAGCACAAACC
>JASDQU010103265.1:238783-250586 GCA_032191745.1 Picea mariana | reverse complement strand
CGAATAATCTAATGATCTAACGGTCATTACGAAAACTTATCCATCAGCTAATATTTACTATGAGTTTGACGTATGGACGATATTTAAGGTTCCAACCCTCTCTCCTTGAAATGTATCTTACAAGATCCAATGGCTCATGTCTATCGAGATCATTCTACGATGAATCAATGACTCATATTGGCTTAGAGCTTCTCCTGTTGGATTTCCATTACAACCTCACACTCAAGAGCTCTGATAACCTTTCCATCTGATCAATGGTCCAGATTCTCTCCCATAACCAATCTGATAGATCAATGACTATTGTTAACTCTAAGCCTCCTTAATCATCAGACTCATTGTTACCTTGAATTCTCTGACCAACGGTCTATTTTTTTCCCTATGCTGAATCAATGGATCCGATATCCTTCAACTCAAACACAAAGTTTTCATCGTGATAATGGTCTGATTTGGGACTTATCCATTTCAGGTATTTGACACTTCTTCATTCTCCTTCATCTCAATCTTCTATTTTGACAAACATGTTCACCACCAAGTGAAATATTTTGTAGAATCTTAATAATGCACATCGGGGTTCTCTATTTCCTTTAACTTGTTCAATTTTTAGAGTCTCCCCCTATCAGATCTCGTTCCTTGAATTATTCAAGGTATTTATATTCCTCTTTCCTTCATTCACACAAAGTATATATGAAGTAACAATATAGATGCTTACTTTGTTTGGTTTGATCCTTGGACCTATCATTCACATGGTCTCCCTCTATCATTAACAATAGTCAGTCCCCCCCTGCCTATGATGTCAATGACATTCTTTGACATCAATGACAATACAATTTCAACAAACTAACCCTTTTTCATTGATGGAAACACTCATTTATGGCATCACAATATGAATTTACTCGATTCTATGCAACTATAAATATAAATTGATTGCTTTCTCAAGTATCACCCTTTTTCTACAAATATCCCCCTTTGACATTAATGGAAAAGGAATTGTCTCCCTCTTTCACTATATTTTTCACTCTATAGTCAACAACCTTCTCTACTTCTCCCCCTAATTTTTTTCCCTTCTCATAATGATTTAGTGATTAGAGGGCATAGTGACCACCCCCAATTGTTGTCTAAGATACTCAAATACTTATCTAAGAATATATTTTGTAAATATATCAACAACCTGTTCTTTTGTGGAAATATACTCTAGTTTTACATGTTTCTATATGACTTTCTCTCTCAAGAAGTGATACTTGATTGGAATATGTTTTTTTTTTAATGCATGACATGATTCTTAGATATGTTTACTGCATTGGTATTGTCACATAGAATTGAAATAGGCTTATCATATTCTACCTTAATGTCTTTTAATTTTTATTTCATCCAGAGGACATGTGTACAACATGTTGGTGCTGCAATGTATTATGCTTTTGTTGTGGAGAGAGAAATCGATGATTGCTTCTTGCTGAACCAAGACACCAAGATTTTTCCCAGAAAGAATGCTCCACCACTAGTGTTTTTTGTGTCATTCATGTTGCATGTCCAATCTGCATTTGTGTAAGTTGTTAAATTGAATTCTTTAGTTTTGGGATACCACAAACCAAATTCCAATGTGCCTTTCAAATATTTGAATATTCTTTTGAATTCATGTACATGTTTTTCCTTGGGTATAGCTTGAAACCTTCCAACCAACCCTACTTCCTGCATTATATTTGTCCTTGAAGTTGTCACATAAATTAGGTTTCCTATCATTTATCTGTATAGATTTTGATCAATTTCCTTAGATTCATCCTCATTTCTTAGCTTACAACTAGTGACCATCACTGTCCTGACAGGTTTATAGTCTTCCATTTCAAACTTCTTCAATGTATCTTTGATGTATTTGGTCTGAGAAATGAATATTCATTTGCTAGTTTGAGTAACCTGCAGTCCCAAAAAGAATGACAATTCTCTAAGAATGGACATTTCAAATTCCTTTTTCATTTATTCTGCAAACTTTTGGCTCATTTCATTTGGAGATATTGGAACACTTATCTTAATTCTTTTCGATCACATAAATAAAATTCTAAAGAAATGTAAGTAATATCTTATCTTTATTAAGGTCCGATAGACCAATTCTAATCTTAGTGGAATTTAATCATCATCATCATCATCACTATCTTGGTTGAAAATATCTTTTGGTCCTAGAGTAAGACATAAAACTATTTTTGATTAGTTAAGAACTCGTATTCCTTAGACATAAGGGAACATGTTAATGACTCAAAACATTTGAATGACCTAAAACCCAAAGGCATCTCATAAGGAATCACAAGGAATCATTTTAAGTGGTGTGATTTTCCTTAAATAATGATGAGTCAACTAACATTCTCAAATAAATTTTTACCACCATTCAACAGAAAAGTAAATTAATTATTAATTTACTAGAATCCCTATCATTAAACCCAAACCTAAATCTTTTGATTAGGTGAGTTATCCAGATTATGCTGAGAATGAAATGAGATAAAAAAAAAAATATAGCAAAGAACACGAAAATATAGTGAAACCCAACTTTTATTAACGAATAAGATAGAAAAACATTGTAGAACACAAACTGGCAGAATGGGGTAGTTTATCTCTGGAAAAAAAAAGATGTTGGCTATGCTTCATTCACAACAAGCTTTACATCACACTCCATTGCATTCTTAAAGGGCCTCCTTCACCTCAATTATATGTGAGAGAGTGAGGGGAGAAAAATTCCCATGATGCATGTGGGATAAATTAGTCTAAGTTAATAAAATTACATAGGCATGTAAAATACTAGGACTTCCTGGGAGGTCACCCATCCCAGTACTACTCTAGTGTGAGCGTGCTTAACTACGAAATTCTAATGGGATCCAGTGCATTAATGCTATGTTGTAAGAGTGCACATAAGACCACTAGGAAATCATTACATGATGTCTGTAATTACCAAATGAATATGGAATTACATTCCATTCCCCATAAAAAGGGTGAATGTTGGCACAGGGGCAGACCCGGGGTTCAATGCTTAACAGCGCACCAAAAAAACCCCGACTATCGGCCCTTTCGAAGACACCTGTGAAGCAGGTGAAGTCTCACCCGAGGTAGAAGCAGGGGGGTTTACAGGACGCACGTGTCTGTAACCAAGCTAGGACACAAATCTGTGATAATAACACTTCTCAAGGTATTCTATTAACACTTAGAAGATGACATGCATTAGTTTCCTAATATTAGTAACATCGCAGAACATACCCAAAGATAGATCGGCGTAGTAACAATGAATGATTATATATCCTGAGCACTTAGCACTGAGTCATATCTAAAATTCATTTATCCTTAACACAAGTAAAGCACTAAGAAACAACAGATCTATCTATCATACATAATAATCAAAGCATTGAGCAGATTCATAACATAAAAAAGGTGGCACAAAGCAAACCAAAGACACAAGATATACGTGGTTCACCCCAATGTGGGGCTACATCCACCAACCACTTCGCCTTCTTTATTATTCTTCTGAATCTTACATTCACTCACTCCTGTGCATTAAGCCACAGAGCCAAGCTTCACATAGGACAGTATATATGCACACTGAGCACTAGATCCTCCTTCCAAAACTAGGTCAAGGCACAGAGCCAATTCTCTATCAAGAACAGAGCCTTACTCACATACATTCCTTGGCACAAAGTCGTTCAAGCTACTTGCACTTAGCTCCACAAACTACTCAAAAAGATTCTCCTTCTACCATACATTCTTACTTATTTATACTTTTACAATCCCTTACAATAAGGCCTAATCATGGGTAAACCCCATGGGCTGACATCCCATAAACCCATTACAAAAACCCTAGAGAACCCCGTAATGGGTCCACATATCCCTAAAAAATGGGTGAGATCCCCGATCTCAGCTCCACCTAGGCGCTCCTTCTTCGNACACTCACCTGTGAATCATCCCTAGTCTCTCAGGTCTAGTCAATGCTACTTCGAAGGCCTCAAGCTTAACTCAAGATGCCTCAACTTGTTACTTCACTTGAGCCTCCTTCTCATCGATCTCCTGGATCATCTTCTCTGTAACAGGCCCTTCCAAGCGTTGTTCTACTGTTGCAACCACTTGGTCCAATTGTGAGCCATGTCCATCAATCTCTTTGAGCAACTTGTAGGCTTCATCCTGCATAGGTTGCAACTTCTGCATGACTTCCATTACCTTCCTCTGAAGGGCAGTGATCTATTGTTGTACTGCACGCTGCTCGTAGGATCTTTTCATTCTTTCAACTGTGGTGAGCAGCTTCATCTGGGTCTGCAAGAAAAATGCCTATTGTTACACCTCCTGTAGTTGTGCTTCCATCTTTCTTAGCTTTGGATCCTTGGAAAGGCGTTCATATGTTTGTGTGCTTCTATCACTTAGTTTTTTGCACTCCGAGGCGAGGGCTCTTATCCTTAATATGGTGTTCTTAGCGGTCTCCTCCCTCTAGTCACACACCTCCTACAGGGTGGTCGACACTACTTGGGCCTCCAATTATGCTATCCTATCTTGAAGCTACTGGATGATCTCAGCGAGCTTCACTACTTTATCTTCGACAGGATCATGCTCTTTCTGTACCAACCCTGGTACAAAACAACATGCTTTACTCAGTACCTCTTTGACTGCATCCCACTCTGCGAGCAACTGCTCCTTTTCTCTTTGTAGCTGGGCTTTTTCCTCCTGGAGCATCACCTGAAACTCTTCTCTCACACTTTCATAGGTGGCTACACTATACCGCGCTACTCATAATTATTATAAGGCTTCATCTTTATCTTGTTTCAAGGCTTCTATAGCCTTCTCCTTCTCTTCCTAGACTTTCTCAAGTCGATCTTCTGTCGCATCTACAAGTATTCTCAATTGGGCTGGTTCATCCCCCAATTATGCAATCTGTGATGCAGTAGGTACTGCACGGACCAAATGAATAGCTTGTTATACTTATTTCAATTCCTTTTCGATCCTTCCATATAGATCCTCCTTCTTCTCTCCATATCTCTGCAAGATATCCTTGGAAGCATCCTCCATAGCTCTGCAGACCAGACTGATATCATCCTCGGTGAGTGTGGACTGCAACTGGGGATTATTTGCGTGCATCTTCTTCCTTGTTGAAGGTTTCTTTGGAGAAACCTTCCTCTTATGCGGTGTTACTATTCCAATAGGGGGATCCTCAAGTGTAGGGGTGGTAGCTTCACCTCCTCCTTTCTCTTCTGCTCCCTCATCTCCTCCTCATTGTCCATTTTCTTCGTCTACTCCTCCTTTTGGTGAGTCAAATCCATTATCTTCAGAAGCGTTGTCCTCCTCATCAGTATCTATATCATGGACTTCCTCATGCTTCTTCTTCTTCGTCGTCCCAATGGATTGTCTGACATGCTCGACCCAGGTGACTATGGGGCTTCTTATCATGTCAATGTCAAAGAGTTATACATCGACGACGGGTACAAGGAATTCCTCCGGCCACTCCTTTGTAATCTGCTCCATGTCTTCATCTTTTATCTCGTAGTATGACTGTAACTCTTCTTGGTTCTTGTCTTGGCATGTAGTGATGTAGATGAAATGTGGATCTGCACAGAACTTTGCTATTGGTCGATACCGATGTAGGGTGCGCAATGTCATGCATGGAAATGATTCAATGGAAACCTTTAATTGTTGATAGTATGCATGAAACATGGTGTTGCACTGCCACTGCTTCATCATGTCATTGGTGTACCACAAGGTGGAAAACCTATCGGCCAATGGTTCCGAGGGTTTGATCTCTAGGAAGGGGGATCCTTCAGGCATTTTCCAAGTGACAAATGCGATCAAAATGATCAGCCAATTGTAATGGAATTCATATCCCAAATCCTGGGCTTCACTACAATCTTTCTCTACCTCATTGATGAGGTAACTCGCCCAGTTCATTTGCATGCCCTCCACACATTTTTCCTACAAGGTCCACCATGAACCTGATGACCTGTGTGGGGTGGTTCTTCCTTACGAGCTTTCCATCTATGAGTTGGAAAGCAAGGCGCACTGCGCCATCCTGTATAGAGGCTACCTTGTAACCTTTATTTCCTTTTTCGACTTCTCCATAAGCTTCCTTGATGCGTTGTGCCAGGGAGAGGTCTGAGGCCTTCCCTGGATAAAACTACTGAGGGTTAGGTCCCTTCATGCTTAAGCCAGTGATATGGTGGATCGGCGTTGGATCCATAGTACTTTTTTTTTGAGCCACAAGTATCTGCCATGATAGCATGACAAGAGGAGTTTAACGCAAGCGTTAACCTCATGGTGGCGGCCAAAATGGGGAATCTTCATCACATTTAACAAGGTAGACTGTGCCAGTCCCTTAATCCATGGCTAGGAGACGAGGCGAGGCTTCTTCCCAATTCACTTTTTCAAGTAGTGGTGGGGTGTTAGCATAGCATAGTTCTTCATGTATCCTAAACTGAAGTCGTTGTTCTTTAGTAGCAGGATCTTTCCTAACTGACTCCCAACTCCGCGTACTCCTTTCGGAATGTACGCAGTGAATACGGTGTACTCAAAATCTCATGGGATGTTGTCGCGGTTAACTGCACCATCCAAAAGTGGGATATACTCTGGTAGGATCGATAGGATCTACTTCACATTAGCCAAATCACCGCGGTGCTTACTTCGTTTCTCAATCGTGAGGTTGGCACGGCAAGAACGATGTCCAGTCGAAGGGGAATCCTACGGTGCCCTAGTCGATGATGTCTAGACACCTTTAGATAATGGTCTGTCGGCCATTATCTTCTTGAGGACTTCCTCGACAGACTTCTCTAATTCACTAGGTTCACCTGACATTCTAACTTTTAAAAAGACAGGTCGAGGTAGGAGAATGGATAAGTTGGGTAGAAAAATGGACAATGAGGTATAGTTTCTGATAACACAGCTCAACACACAATCAATTCTCTTCTTGGCTCAGTTAATCACGGGTAGCAAAAAGTGGTCCCAGCGCAATGACCAACAAGTTAAATAAGCGAGGCCTCGTAACAGATTCTTCCAACGGCCAGGAATACGTCCATCGATGTGAATATGTCTGTTATGGCATGGTCTCAACGTCCAAAAGTGGTCCATATGCCCATAAATGCATTTTCTAACCTTTTTGGAGCGTCATTCTAATGGTTGAGGTGCCTCCAACATTCATATAGCTTCGCCAGGGCGAAGTCCCATGTTGTGGGGTTTTTTTGTTCCAGCGAGGTTCAAATATTGTGAACCTGCCTCCTGCTAGGTTCCAGTCTATGAAGTCTTCCATCTGTTCCCTATAGCTTCTTGTAGCTTTTCCAACATAGCTTTCTTTTTATTGAGCTTCATTGCCTTTTTTTCTGTGATCTGAGTCTCTCTAACTATTTCTGGAATCCTCTTTCCATTTTTATTCTTATCTTCCCCTAGCGTAGTGACTTCGCACTGCTGATGTGACTTCAAAGGGTATGAAGTTAATATCCCTTCTCTTAATACTTCTTGGGAGGATATAGTCTTTCTTGAATGGATAGATCCTTCAAAATTTCTTGCATTCTTTCAACATTGATAGCTAATTATCTTGCCTTCTATCCCTCCTGCATTGTTACTTTGTTCTGTTTCTTTGACTTATCCTCTCATTCTTCTATTAGTCGATCTCTTTTTCTAGCTATGAAATCCCTTAGTTCTTGATTTTTCTTTTATGTAGCTTCTTCCTCTGCTTTCCTTCTGATCTGGTCCTCAATCTAAGTCTTACCTAACAAAAGTGGGAAAGGGGGGTTGTTCTCAACAAACTTAATGACTTCAAATTCCTCTTCAGTCAATGTTCCATGAATAATAATAGGTACATTAGTAACTCTTCCACATAAGGTTATCATCTTTCCCTTAAACAAGCCTATCCTTCCCAATGAAGGTACCACAGTAGGCTTTCCCAAAATTTTCCAAGTGTCTTTTGTCATAATATTCACTTGTGTTTCTTCATCCAAGACACACTCTATGTCGAAGTCTTCTATTCTTGCACTTATGTATTGTTTTACTTTCAAGATCTCTAGTAAACTCACATCTTTGTGAACATCCATCGTTTCTTTCAACTGTAATAACATAGTCTGAGCTTTCTCTGATTCTTTCCCTTTATGATTCTCTAACATTCCCTTAGTCTCTTGACTTCCTTCATAGTTTTCTTGTCTCATGTACATTCGTTCAACTTTAGCAATCATCCTTGGACAATCCTCAGCCTCATGACCAACAATCTTACAACAAAGACAAATAGGACCTGTGCTAGGGAATTCCTTAGCAAGGTGTCTCGGTCTTTTGCAGTTATAACACAATGTCAATCCTCTTTTTCTTTTAAACGTCCCCATCCTTTTTTGTACTGTGCACTAGGATCATAGTGTTAGACCTAGACTCTGCAAAAAAAAAATCTAGGTTCCTGCATCCACTTATTAGTCCAAAAATTCTTTCTATGCATAGGCATAACATATATTTCTTCATTTCTATTAAATTTACTCAGATCAACTCTTTATTTCAACTGCGCCCTAGCCTTCATACTAGGACATAATCTATTAAACATACTTACATTCATTCTTTTGAAACAAAAATTTTTACTTATCTTTCTCTTGTCAAAGCACAAAGCTTTACCTCTTTTAAGATCTTACTCTTTTCTTCAGATCAGATTTCTTTCTTAGCACAGAGCTTCGCAATTCAAGTAGAGTATTGAAACTTTAGCAGTAGATCTACACACAAAACTTCTCTTTTCTTTACTTCAGTTCCCAACAATCACAGTTTCAGGTCCCGACAATGAAACCATTTGTTGGCACAGGGGCAGACCTAGGGTTCAATGCTTAACAGCGCACCAACAAAACCTCAACTACCGGCCCTTTCGGTGACACCTGTGAAGCAGGAAAAGTCTTACATGTGGTAGAAGCAGGGGGGGTTATAGGACACATGTGTATGTAACCAAGCTGGGACATAGATCTATGATAATAACACTTCGCAGGGTATTCTATTAACACTTAGAAGTTGACATGCATTAGTTTCCTAATCTTATTAACATCACAGAACATACCCAAAGATAGATCGGTGCAATAACAATGAATGATTATATATCCTGAGCACTTAGCATTGATTCAGATCTAACATTCATTTATCCTTAGCACAAGTAAATCACTAAGCAACAACATATCTATCTATCATACATAATAATCAAAGCACTAAGCATATTCATAACATAAACAACGCAGCACAAAGAAAACCAAAGACACAAGATATACGTGGTTCACCCCAGTGTGGGGCTACATCCACCAACCACTTCTCCTTCTTTATTATCCATCTGAATCTTACATTCATTCACTTCTGTGCACTACAAAACAAATCCAAGCTTCACATAGGATAGGAGATCTGCACACTGAGCACCAGATCCTCCTTCCAAAACTAGGTCAAGGCACAGAGCCAATTCTCTATCAAGCACAGAGCCTTACTCACATACATTCATTGGCACAAATTCATTCAAGCTACTTGCACTTAGCTCCACAAACTACTCAAAAAGTGTATCCTTCTACCATACATTCTTACTTATTTATACTTTTACAATCCCTTACAATAAGGCCTAATCATGGGTAAACCCCATGGGCCGACATCCCATAAACCCATTACAAAAACCCTAGAGAACCCTTTACTAGGTCCACATATCCCTAAAAAATGGGCGATATTTGTGATCTCAGCTCCGCCTAGGCACTCCTTCTTCAAAGAATGTGTCGAAGTCCAAAAGTGGTCCAAACCTGACCAAGGTTTCCTCAAAACTTGGTCGAGGGCCAACAGTGAATATCATGGTTTATCAAAACCATATGCTTGAAATGTTGATTCAATGGAAAATGTGGATGGCCATCGAGATCCACTTGGATCATTCCTCCCTACTTAGGAACCAATGGTACCCATTGCATCAAGTTCCCTCGGGAGATGGAGAAACTTTTGTTGAATCTAAACCTTGGTGAGCCGCTTTCCTTATTGAAATAGATATCCTTCTTGTACTTTTCTTGTGGAATAATGTCAAGAACCAGTTGGGGGTGTTGGATCTATTCAACATATCTGGTTGCATGGTCTTCCTCAGTCTGAGTGTGGGAGGATGATGCAAGAGCATCGTACAAAGCCAAAGCACATGCCTAGCCTAAGGAACAGCTGGACGCGCAGATGAAAAAAAAAGGCACGTTTTTATGGAAACGTTTTGAATTTTGAAATCTAAAGCATTAATGTAATAGCTAGGAGAAGCGTACTTACATTTATGTCTTGGAGATATGAACAGATCTAGAGAAATTACTCTCATCTGTCGAATGTAATAGGCATTTAAGTCTGTTTAATGAAAGTAGGTAGATTTGATTTAATAGATTAGACAGTTTAGAAGCGTAGGAGGGAAAATGGATATAGACACCCTCACCCTTGTATCATTGTAGGGAGGAAGATTATTAAGATTCAGAATTGATAAGCTATAGAGTTGTAGCAGAGAGCTGTAGAGAAGAACCCATGTACAGGAGCACTTGAGTTAATATATGAAACTTGACTCAATTTTCATGGTGTTATGATGCTTACTGTTTACATTGGTTGAATGGTATGCTTACAGTGATTTGTTTCTCTGCTATGCATTTGTTTCAATGTTGTGTCATATGTATGATTTCATGTTGAATGTATGAAGTCAGAAAGAGAAGAAGAATGAGTTTCAATTGTTTCTCTTCCTAATAATTCTTTCAAGGAGTGCAGTGAACGTTCGCAAGGTGTGCGTCAACAAGGGTCTGAGTTTTATCTCAGAAAGCTCAGGATAGATATCGTTGTTCTCATACCAGCAGAAGTGCAGGTGAAGCACAGAGTTGTGCAAGGTGTGCATAGGCTGGTGGGAGTATTAGAACTTATCAACCAAGGTGAAGGTTGAAGGACCACTGTTGCAAAGAGTGCACAGGTTCGAAGACTCAAATAACCAAAGGTTATTTGAAAGTTTGCTGCAAGGAGTGCGAGTAGCGATCTTTTTGGAGGCTTGATTTTGCAAGTGAAAGATCAGGAGGGATAACACCTTTGAAGTGTTCAAAGGGAGATGGAGATTGAAACCGTCGCATAAAAATTAAGTTCAGGAGGGAGAACACTCAGTCATTGGGTAGAATCCATTGAGGAGTGAATCAGGCAGTCAGAATTATTCATGGAGAGCTCACGAAATCGCGAGGACTGTAGGATCCAGTGGAGTTGTAAGGCGGTTAGGAGTTGGACAAACTCACCACCCTAATATCAAGAATCAACGTGAACCATTGATTATGGTTCAATATGATCCATTGATCTCGTTTCAACCCACGTCATTGGATCATCTCACGAATTCGGGGTTCGTGAGTTTGGAGGCTAGACCAAAATTCTTGGTTTCGCGAAGTGGCGGGCTATGAGGAGCAGGGAAGGAGATCCAGACCATTAGATCCAAGCCATGGGAGAATCATTGAATCAGAACCTCCATGGGGTATTGCGTATTGGGAGTTTGGGGGTTGAAAGGGTTTCTTTTTTACCGCAAAATTCATGAAGTGCTGAGCACTGAGGGCTCATGAGAACATGTGGCACATCCGTTAGGTGGGGACCGTGTGGTTGACAGGTGGCATAACAACAAGCATCCAGAGAAAAGTGGAAGCAGGTGACAGGTGGTGGTCACATGTCGCCTGGGAAGGAGTCAACCCATTGTTGACTTATCGCAAATTTGGGATTTCGCAAAGGAGGAGCACAAGGGCTCAACACTCCAACTCCCGAAGTCACGAGTTACCAGCAGTTCTAGCACTTAGCCCTAGCCGGTGGTTATGTTTGGAAGGCTCTAGCAAGGAGGAGCTATATCTGT
>JASDQU010103265.1:208840-237935 GCA_032191745.1 Picea mariana | reverse complement strand
AAGAAGCTGAGATCCCATCTCTTCCTCTACAGATCGAGAAGACGTTGGGTGAAACAATGACACACATTCCAAAGGGTGCATTTAAGAAAGCTTCTCAACACCCAAATGCAAGGGCCGCCTAGAATTACTCTATGGTGGAAGATTTATCACAAACCCCTTGTGCGATGTCCACTTTGGAGGTCCTCCAAAGATACCTTGCTCAGAGGAAAGCCTTGTTAACTGCTTTAGGCTCTACTGAGACCTGTAACTCAGGTACCATTATGCTAGATATAACCGATTTAAAACCTCGTCTACCTTACCACGTAGCGTTTCAGATAGTAGTGGCTCATCACACGAAAACTTTTACATGCAATATCTTTCGCACGGTGGTTGACGAGGGTGCCTCGACATGCGTTATGTCGTTAGCATGTTGGAAGGCCATTGGCTAGCCCACTTTGTCTCCGTCACCTATTCTCCTTACTGCGTTCGATGGTCGTTCTTTCCGACCACATGGCATCGTTCCTTCTTTTCCTGTGCAGTTAGGAGGGAAGACAGTGTACGTCGAAGTAGAGGTAGTCGATGCTCCCCTCGACTATAACCTCTTGTTAGGTCGGATTTGGACTTATGCTATGCAAGCTGTGGTTGCTACAGTTTTCTGAGTCTTGTTGTTTTCACACGAGGGTCGGATAGTGACCATTGATCAATTGTCCTTCTCTAGGCCTGACCCAGCTTTGGGGGCATCCACGGTTCCCATGATTGATAATCCTCAGCCCGGTGTCATTAACGTTGGATTTGGTTTATGCCCATCCTTGATGGGTACCTTTGATTACCCACCTCCTCATGATGATGTCAAGTTTATATCTAGTCACCACAAGGCTGAGATTTTTCACGTTTCGTTGTTCCGCACGACTTACTTTGCAGATCCGTGGATTATTCCTTCCCCATCAGCCAGGATGGATGAGACAGGGCACTCTGGCATGTCCATTCCCTTGTCGGCCACTGAGGTAGCGTACTCTTTAGTCCAGCAAGCTTCAGCTAACCCTGATCCGACTCCTGCACAAGAGTTAGATCCACTTCTAGAGCCTATTTGGCCTCAGGGTTCTCTCGCTAACATCGAGTCGTTAGACTTAGTCTTGCCTTCTGATGAAGCAGTAATCGAAGCAACGACTAGTCTAGACAAACCTTGGGACGATATTCATCACAGATCATATTTCCTCCCAAAGTTAAGCCGAATCGAAGCAGGAGAATTCACCATGACTATGACTGGAGATAGGTCTTGTCATACTAATCCCTTAGCTACACACAAGATCTATGCTGAGGGTAATATGGCAACCATTTCTGAAATGATACCTATCAATATCTTCAGAACCCCTGGTGTCATAGACAATGTTTTCTTCGGAGCATACAGCTCCCTCGAGAAGATGCCAAGCATCGACCCACAAAGAGTCTATCATGAGATAACTTTGTTGTTTTTCAAGCTCGCTTTGAGATCCGAAAGAAACATCCGGCGAGACTGCATTTATTCTTTTCGATCTCATCCGGATTAACTGAGAAAAGTAACCATTGTGGAGTCTTCTTTAAGCCCTTTTTAGACTCCTTAAAGATGAAAATATTGTCGGGTGACCTTGTTTCTTCACACTCGTTAAATTGGTCTAGAAGAACGTTCCTTAAACGGGTCTCCTTTTAAGCCCTTTTCAGACCCTCTAAACATGAAAAGATTGCCGAGCGATCTTGTGACCTTTCACGCTCGTTAAACTGAAATTTGAAGTCACGTCTGTCCGGCGGTAGTTTACCCCTTTTTCGGTCCGGACGGTCAATTGTACGAACAAAGGTATACTCTATCGAATTCCCATTCTTTAGAAGAGTATCCTCAGGTATAATTTTATTCCTTTTTCGAGCCTGAGGGACTAAATTTACGAAAAAGAAACCCCCCCGGAGCCATAGTTAAGCTCTTTTCAAACTCCCTAAAATTGAAAAGATCGCCGAGTGACCTTATTCTTTTACACTCGTTAAATTGGTCCAGAAGAATATTCCTGACGGAGTCCATAGTTAAGCTTTTTTCAGACTCCTTAAAAGTGAAAAAATAGCCGAGTGATCTTGTCATTTTCACACTCGTTAAAATGGTTTTGAATTGACGTCTAATCGGTGCCAGTTTATCCCTTTTTCGAACCGATTAGACTATTGTCAAAAAAGGTACCCCAATGGAGTTTACTTTTATGCTTTTTCAGACTCTCTAAATATGAAAAACCACCGAACTTCCCTTCTTTGGGCTCGTTAAACTTACATTGAAGGACGTTACCATTGTGTGTTCTATCAACCGCATTTGCATACCTTACCCATTAGCCTAGTAACAGTGTGCTTCTGTGTCTTAACACATTTGGCCACTGGAGGATTTTTCCTGAGTATTATTTCCCTAGAACATCAGTCTTGTCCTTGTGCCTCGAACTTGTATGTTTGCATAACTCGTTCCTCCATTGTAACGTAACACTCCTTTATTCTTTTTCACAAATCATCAAAAAGAACAAAAAAATCAAATATACCCCAAAAAGAGGATGGGAAAAGTATTTTCTTTATTGGCAGCATAATGAGTTGCCCTTGGATAAAGCACATATGTCCGTTTGATCATCAAACTATGGGATGTAGTACGACCTTAGGAAGATTTTTCTCGCTATACAGAGTTGTGTCCTCCACCGTTTGGTTACTCTTCCAAACATATGGAGAGTTTGCGTTGCCTCCTGCTTCGTAGACTTATGATTAACAGATATGCTGCCTGAGTCTTATCACTTGTCATGCTATTGTCCAAGGGAAGTTTGTCACTAAGCCTGAGTCGGCCCCTCTGAAATATGTCTCTTGTCCGCATACCCGGCCATCCTGACCATCCAATCAAGTCCTTGTTCGAAATCATTGAAGCCTTCAGTCCGATCATCAAGATTATCAAGTTCATAACCGACGAGTCGTCGAAGACCTCTGGGTAGTGCAGTCGTACACTCATATTACACTCCTACCCGAGTTTAGAAGATTTTGAAGTTGTTTCTCGAGCTCTGAAGTACAGCCATCAGGCCGAATCAACTTCTGGGAGATGGATACTCTATATGTATATCTTTCTGATTTCGAGATGTAGCTCCGTTGTGTATTATTCACGGCTACTCTTTATGGTTATTTGACATGGATCTACAGTGTATTTGATTGGTATCCATGGTTCTATTTTATCCCGAGAATGGGTATGCCCGCCTCGGTGAGACATTTGTTATTTTGCAGACGACACCTCCTGATTCCTGATTCTTGGGCTCCCTCATTCAGCATATCAATACAGATTGGTAAAAGATTGGTAATGTATTTCGGCCATCAGATGCTCTTCTGACCTCACACATTAGGGGGAATCTGTTATAACCCTAAATTGCACCACACATGCTTACCTGGCATCAGGCCAACTCATATCCCTTCTTTTCCAAAAAACTACTGAACAACTCTTCTAAAAACTCCATTTTTAAAAGTACACGCTAGCAGGCCCACTACAACCCGTGTGTATAAAAATGTACATGCTAGCAGGCCCACTACAACCCGCGTGTACCTTCAAAATCACAAAAAAAAGGAAAGTTGCTGACGGGACAAAAAGCTATGGGTCAGTTAACTGAAACTCCCGTCCATGCATGGCCGAGAGTTCGTCCAAAACCCTAGCTCCTTCTAACCTATAAAAGAAGGGGTAGGGGTACTATTTGGAGGAGGAAAATTATAGTGAAGAAACTCTGCCCATTTGCCAAATTTATTTGTCCCAACCCTTTAGCCTTTCCTCAAGCCTAAGGAGAATTAACACAAAGCAGTTGGAGGACAAAAGAAGAGGAGGAGCCCGGGATCAGGATCAAGTAGCAGTGGCCGGTCTCTATTATTATTGTAAGTTGATTCATCTTGAGACTAATAAAAGAATACTTTTCCTGTCCCAATGCATGAGTTATATGTGGTTTGTGTAATTTATGCTTAATTTCTAACCCTCAAGTAGAAAAATAGCATGCATGCGTAGTGTTTTGTCTTGATTGCAGGATTAACTTTGGAAGGAGCAATGCAAGTAAGCAGGCAAGGCACAACGGAGGATCTACACCAAACATCAGTAAAAAGGTTAGTAGTTCCTTTCCATGCATGTGTCTTGAAAGAGGGGTGTAAGTTTTGGGTGGTAGGTTAAAAGGTCAGTTCTTTACGGTCAAAATCTGCATGCAAGCCTAACCCTAGCTTGCTAGTCCGTAGGGTATTATTTCCCAACAACACTTAGTGAACTTTACTCTTCCAAGAGGTTTGGTAAAAATATCTGAAGTTTGATCTTCAGACGGATAGCACTGAGGCTTGATGATGTCTTTGATGATGAGCGATCTGATGAAGTGGTACTTGATGTTGGCATGTTTAGTCTTTGAATGAACTATTGGATTCTTGGCCATCTTTATTGTTGACTGACTATCGATCAATAAGGTAGTTGGTAATTTCTGAGTTTCACCAAGATCCTATAAAATTTTGCGTAGCCATATAATCTCACATGCTACTTCCCAAGCTGATATGTACTCTGCCTTTGTTGAAGAATTCACAATTTTTTTCTGCTTTTTACAATTCCAAGATACTGTTGTTGAACCCATATTCATTAAATAACCCGAAGTGGATGTTCTATCATCAATGTCACCTGCAAAATCAGCATCTGAATATCCAACAAGTGTAAAATTTGTGTTCCTTTTGTAGAGAAGACCAAAGTCTTTTGTACCTTGAATGTATCTTAGTACCCTTTTTGCTGAATTCCAATGACTTTCCCTTGGTTCCTGCATAAACCTTGAAAGTATACTGACTAAATATGACAAATATGATCGAGTATTTGTCAAATAAATGAGACTTCCAACCAATTTCATGTACTTTGTACTGTTTACCAATTCCCCCCCTTCAAATTTTGAAAGTTTCAATTTTTTCTCCATGGGGGTAAGAGAAGGTTTACAATCTTCCATGCCAAACTTATTTAACAATTCAGTGGCATACTTAGTTTGACTAAGGAATATTTGGTTAGGATGTTGAGATACTTCAACTCCAAGATAATAATGAAGTGTCCCTAAATCAGTCATTTTGAACCCTGCTTTAAGTTCTTCCTTAACCTATTTGATGTGAGCTTCATTATTTCCTATTATGATTAAGTCATCAACATAGAGTACAAGTATCACCATGTACTTATCTTGCATTCGAAAATACAATGTATCATCTGATTCACTTCACTGAAAACCCACCTTTCGCACGTAATCATCCATTTTTTCATACCAAGCTCGAGGAGCTTGTTTCAAACCATATAAATCCTTCACAAGTTTGCAAACTTTATGTTCTTTTCCTTTAGCTTCAAAACCTTGTGGTTGAGTCATGAAAATATCTTCCTTTAGATCTCCATTCATGAAGGCACTTTTGACATCCATTTGATGTAATTTCCAACCATTATGTGCAACCAAATTGATAACCATTCTGACAGTATTCCATTTAGCTATGGGTGCAAAATTTTCTTCATAATCAATTCCTTCATGTTGAGAAAAACCTTTTGCAACAAGTCTTTCTTTGTACTTGTCAATTTTATCATTGGGCTTGTACTTTACTCGATAAACCCATTTAGAACTGATGGGCTTAACATTATGTGGACACTCAACTAAGGTCCAAGTCCCACTTGCAAGTACTAAATCATATTCATTAATCATTTCTTCTTTCCATTCTTTATGTCCAGTTGCTTCAACAAAAGAAGTAGGTTCAGTGGAAGCATAAGAAAAATTAGCTTTTTCTCTTGAAGATCCCCTAGTTCCTGTTTTGTTCATTTCATCTGAATGAACATCTTTGATAAGTTGTTCGGCCCACTTTGGCTTCTTATGTTGAGGGGATTGAGGATTTGAATCACCATTATTGTTGAAAAGAGGATTTTCAAAAAATGAGGCTCTTCTTTCATCTGAAATATCTGAGGTTGGAGAAGATTCTTTTGAAGATTCAGTGTCAGAAGAATCTTTTTTTCGTTTCATTATAAGATGAATCAAAAGAACTATTTGATAAAGAGATGTCTTCTGGAGACACAAAATCTTTTTCAAACCAAAATGTTTTCTTTGACTTGTTCAACTTACCTTTACCCTTAGTGTTTTTCTTCTCTAAACGACTAAGGAAATGATTAATCTCATCTAAATTTTTACTTTCAGTTTCATAAAAAATTGCATCTCTACTGATAATGAATTTTCCATCTAAAAGCAATCTATACCCTTTTTTTTCATCAGAGTATCCAATGAAGATACACTTCATACTTCGGTTTTCTAATTTAGTTCTCTTTTCCTTAGGAACTAAAGCATAACATGTTGAACAAAAAACCCCAACATGATTTACCTTGGGTTTAAAACCATACCAAGATTCATAAGGAGTTTCTCCATCTAAAGCTGATGTAAGTGATCAATTTCTGAGATAAACTACAGTATGGACTGCTTCAGCCCAATATTTTGTGCTCAACCCTTTAAACTACATCATAGATCTTGCGATGCCCATGAGAGTTTTGTTCATCCTTTCAGTAACTCCATTCTACTGTGGAGTATAGGAATTTTTCAGTTGCCTCTTAATTCCATTGTTTCGATAATAATCATTGAATTTAGTTGAAGTGAATTCATCTCCATTATTAGTTCTCAAAGAAGCAATATTTTCTCTAGTTTCATTTTCAACCATGTGTTGAAAATTTACAAACTTTTCAAAAGCTTCAGACTTTGCCTTTAAAAACTACACCCATGTCATTCTAGTGTGGTCATCAATAAACAATATAAAATATCGACATCCACCGAAAGAAGATTCCATTGGACCACATATATCATTGTGAATCAACTCCAAATACTTTGTTTCTCACCATGAGCTAGTTGGAAAAGATTCTCGCTTTTGGTTGCCAAAAATACAAGCTTCACACTTGGAATTTGCTTTCTTGAAAGTTGGTAAACCCTTTACCAAATATTGGGACTTAAGTTTCAAGAGACTATCAAAGTTTAAGTGACCAAATCGAAAATGCCATAATCTGAATGAAGACATTTCAGAATTCCCTGTTGTTGCAACCTCTTGCTTTCTTTGGATGACTTTCACATTCATTCTTAGTAACTTCCCATCTTCATATCCAGTCATTATTGTTTTCAAGTTATCCTTCTCTGACTTAATCTTCACCAAACCATCTTGCATGACGATTTGATGTCCAACTTTTCTGATTGTGACTAAGGATAACATTTTTTTCTTAAAACTTGGTACATACCAAACATTTGAAATCCATTTTTCACCAATTCCAGGGAAAAAGACTTTCATTAAATCTTTTCCTTGAGGTATATGAGTTGTATCATCAGGTAAATAAATGAGATTTAGTTGAACATCTTTATAATTCCAAAAATAGTCTATGTGATAAGTCATATGCTAAGTAGCCCCTGTGTCCAATATCCAATCATTTTCAAATGAATCTACATGTTGAACTGCTGAAAAAACATACTCATATTGATCATTCCGGTAAGCTTGATCTTCTGCATATTGAACTGATTGTTGAGAATTTGAATTTGATGTCTGCTTAAACTTTGGCAATTGATCATTGCTTGTAAGACAATTTGATGCACAATGACCCATCTTTAAACATTTTTTACATCTTACTTGACTGAAATTTCTGCCTCTTCCTGACAATGCATTATTATTGGGAGGATTACTTTGAAAATTTTGCTTATTAAAATAGCTACGACCTCTACCTTGACCACGACCTCTGCAATGGCCTCGATTAGAAGACTGATTCTAAAAATTTCCAAATTTTGATTTTCCTCTTCCTTTAGAACTTTCAGCTTTAGTGAAAATAAGATTTTCTCCTGGTTGATTTTGTTTTCCAAAGGATTTACTATGTTGAGCTAGTAATTCACTAAGTGAATCAAAAGTTACAATTGATAACTTATCAGTTATTTGCAAAGTCTCAAGAAAATGCTTATAAGATGGAGGCAAGCCATTTATTACAATGGAGACTAGAAAATTATCTTCAAGTTTAGGAAAACCGCCTTTGATGATTTCCTCATGAATGTTCTTAATTCTTGAAATGTATTCTAATACATCACCATTGTTTGCTAATCGTTGTTTAAGAAATTTCATTTATAGATCAACTCTATGCAACAGGAGTATCAAAAATCTTCTTTAACAGATTCCAAGCAGACCATGCATCTTTGGAATTCTCAATATGAACAAGCATGTGTTCAGTTACAAAAGAACGTAGCAAAGCAAGGGATTTTTCATCTTTCAAATTCCATTTTTCTAAAGAAGTAGCATCGATTGGCTTAGTTGGAGCAGTATCACCATCACAGATATCACGCCATAATTCATTATAGATCAAAGTGTTCTGCATGTGCCAACTCCAAGATTTTTAATTCCTAGGTCCATCTAACTTATATGATTCTGTGAATAGATTGACTAATTTAGACATGATGTTAGTTGCAATATTTGCAAGTGAATAATCCACAAAACTCCAAAAGAGAGACAAAAGGCGCCAGAAAGACAGAGTACACAATCCATGCAAAAAGATTACTTTTAAGGGCTTGGCCTTGACCCTTTAAAAGTCTCATTGGAAATGGAGTTTGAGAGAATATTTTACTGGACTCTTCTCAACTTCTGAGTGATCAAGACTACAATCAAATATTTCAAAGTTTGACCCTTTTTACAAGATAGATATCCTTTTACAAGTAATAAAATGTGCCCCCCCTTGAACTAAAGTCATCAATGACTTAAAAAATTACAACTCAAATGTCTAAAAATTAAAAAAAAATCCCTTTAATATGAAGATCAAAGTTTAAAATTCTTATAACTCCACATTTTTATGTTAAAATAATTTTCAGTCCTCAATCTGGTCTGCAATCCGGTCCTCAATCTGGTCCTCAATATGAACAAAAATTTTATGCAACGATTTTTGATAATTTAATATCAGTTCAAAAAACTTCCCATCAAAATCGCGCACAAGGGGATTCAAAACGAGGACACACAACAATCATATGACACACAAAAGAGGTATAGCTTCCACGTAGAAGAGGAATAACTTCCACGCAGGGTCTCTTTAGCTTCCACACAAGGTCTCTGATCGCTCGATCCAATGACAATTCAATCCTATGATTGTGTTGATCCAATAACTGCATTGATCCCAAACACCACACAAGAGTTCGCTCGATCCTTTTTTGGAGCCAAACAAATCAAATGTGCAGCAAATTTATCAAGTGGAGCGCAGATCGGTGCAGGATCTCGTCAAAGAATGTCAATCGGTGGCTTGTTTTTCACCAATCTGAGGGTTTCTTTTGCTTCTTGAAGGCCAAGTTACCAAATCGGATCCACAAAAATTCACAAGTGGATGTGTTGGCCAGGTGCAACACTGGACGGATCTGTAACATTGGGTGAATCTGAAATCAAAGTTTGAAGGCAGTGAATTCCTTTGTCGTTTTTGTTTTTTCTTGCAGGAAC
Organism: Picea mariana; assembly: GCA_032191745.1. Lineage (NCBI taxonomy): Eukaryota > Viridiplantae > Streptophyta > Pinopsida > Pinales > Pinaceae > Picea > Picea mariana. Next base: position 228,482 of record JASDQU010103265.1, on the reverse strand, counting down.
TACAAGAGCCAAAGTTGCGTGAACAAAGCCCCAATGGAAATGTTATTTAGCTTCGTTTTTGTTGTTTCTTTCATACTAGAGATGTGTCTCAATATTTCCAGAGGTATTTCTTCTCCATAGGTCCCAGATCTGATCCAAAGATTCAATATGTTGACCTTTTGCTAAATTCAGATGTGATTCATGATCTGGTCCTTGATATGGTCCTTGATATGGACCTCAATACAGACCTTGATATGGACCTTGATATAGTCCTCAATATAGACTAGATCTGAAAAACTATAAAAATATAGAATCTACAGCTTTGAATTTAAATTTCTAGATTTATAAAATGATCTGAAGAAATGTTTACAAATGATCTCTTTTAATAAAATAGCAATGGATATTTGAGATATAAATAAAAAATGCAAGTGTACACTTTATCTTCCCATATCTCTTAGATTTACAGGAAAGAAAGTTGTTAGTAATCAAATCTACAAACTTGAAATTTGCATATCTACAAGTTTACAACTCAAAAAAATGATTCAATCAATTATTGAAAAAATTGATCGTTGCAATCACAATAACATTTTTCCTTATTTTAAAAGACAACAACAGATCACCTCAATATTGTTTCCCTTGAGTTTGAAGAGATCTATTTTGATGTCAAGAAGTCTTCCTTGCTTCCTCGATCCATCAACAATTCTCTTCCATCACAATTTCACCATGGATCAGATACCATGTTGGCAAAGTGTCCTCAGACACATAATTTTATTAATAAGGAAAAAGTGATTACAATCTGAAGTGAGAACTCATAATCTACTCCTTAACATCACTTGAAGAAGGAGCTAGTTTATATAGCTCAAATCTAAACGAAAAACTAGGAGAACAACCAATCACATAATCACATGAGTATGATAGGTGTCCTTTACATAGAAGCTAGGTGTCCTTATCCTAACAAACTAGAATAAATTAATTTCTAAAGGCATTATACTAGAAAATACTTAGACTACAGAACTTTAGGATTATGAGGCTAACATTTTGACCTAGGCAGCGAAATTTACTTATGGCCTAATGTATTTTCATTTGCATATAATTTTTGAAACACTAATTAACATCAACACTTCAAATTATGGACATGTGGACCTACATATGTGTAAATACTATGAATGATTAAAATTGTTATGTTGTTAATGACAAATGTTATCTGAGTTACTTCTAGCATTCAAGTTTTGATTAAAGGATCTTGGTACGTGGATGTCGGGTTTAATGATATGTTTTAAATTCAATCATATGTCAATAGTATATGGTTATGCATGAGCTTGTACCAAATATGGGTACCCAACTCCCTTACTGGGACACACTACTACCAAATCGACTAACATATCAAACTGAATACGGAAATATACACAACATGACACACAAGCTCATGCAAGTTTCATGGGTAATTAAAAACATGAATGCAAATGATTACACATGCACAACAACAATTAAACACACACCACAAGAATCATACATACAAAATAAAGAGTAAATGCAATATTTTATCATAGCATTAAAAGTGTAAATGGAACAGTGATCAAAACACTTATCTTTTAAAAATGTTATACACAACCGACTACAGACGAAGGACGTTCTTCCAAACCGTAGGATTTTTTGCACCAATTCTTTCTACAACAAGTGACCCTTGAGCTGGGGATATGAGTCACAAGTAAGAATAAGATCCTACGAGTGTCTACAGTCCACTAGAACAACTCAAATACCCCCTAAAACACAATGACACTACTCCTACAACAATTCCAACCACCCAACTCTCTTCCCCATCATTTTGTACACCCCAAGGGAAGAGATTTCCTTCTCTACACCGTAGTCCCTAAAACAATCTCCATCCCCCCCAGGTCTCCAACATAGACTGACCAGGAATCTATCTAATGTGGGCTCTAGGAAATCTAGTTGCAACAGGAGTGCTTGCACAACATTTACAAATGCTCTTGGGTAATTTCCTTAACAGGAAGCACTCATAGGAATATCGGCTTCATACTTAACACAATTACCTACTTTAGCAAGTTTTCCTCAATACCCACTATGGTTGGCCACTCATTTACAACACTTAGATCTATTTTTCCTCACTTCTTGCTAACTGTAAAATCTACTCTCCTTCCTACTCGAATTTCCTCCTCTCCCATGCTTGTTTGACTCTTACTCTTCCCCCAAGGATGATTACACTCAACCCATGTTGTCATAACTGAGTGGGATGACTTCCTCACCCAACCTCTTACATGAATTCAATGATTGAATGTTTAATAAGTCAAAGGAATAAATGAATAAATGACAAAAAAATCTATGAAGATGGGTTAAGCCCCCTCTCTTGTGGAATTATAGCCCTCATTACTCTAGTCCTTACCCATCTACAACCAGTGGTGTTTTTCATTTTATTATTTTTCAATGTACAATGTTTACATATCACTTGGACCACAACCATTCATGATATTTACAAATATACAATGCTACATTGGGGATCAAAATTGGGGTGTTACATACATTGACAAGCTCAAACCCGGGTCTCCCATCCCAGTGTGTCAGGCCTCTACAAGGAAAGATCCTATTCATGGTGAGTCCCAAAGATTTTATCATTGTTCACAAGAATGAAAAGTAGGTGGAGATGGTGAATTCAAGGATTGAACTGATCGAGAAGGGCCTATGTAGGAGCAACCCGTGGATGTCTAGTGGTAGATATTAACAGGTTATTGGTTTGATCCTTGTCATCATTGTGTTGTGATGCAGTCAGTTTGAGCAAGGATTATCCGAGGTCTTCGTTTTTGTTTGTGCTTGAGGTACATAAACATATCGAACTTATTGAATTTAATACAAGTCCCAATGTTATATATTATATAGCCAATCATTTATGCAAAATCATTACATGAATATCAATTAGAAAGAGAGATCTCAAATATTTCAAAACATTAATTGAAAAATAGATCTAAAATATTTTTTTATGGAATCCTTGTGGAAGANTTGAACTGATCGAGAAGGGCCTATGTAGGAGCAACCCGTGGATGTCTAGTGGTAGATATTAACAGGTTATTGGTTTGATCCTTGTCATCATTGTGTTGTGATGCAGTCAGTTTGAGCAAGGATTATCCGAGGTCTTCGTTTTTGTTTGTGCTTGAGGTACATAATCATATCGAACTTATTGAATTTAATACAAGTCCCAATGTTATATATTATATAGCCAATCATTTATGCAAAATCATTACATGAATATCAATTAGAAAGAGAGATCTCAAATATTTCAAAACATTAATTGGAAAAATAGATCTAAAATATTTTTTTATGGAATCCTTGTGGAAGATTAAGGAAAATTTACGTTGCAATATAGTTTAAAAACAATCACTGATTTTGTGAGAAAAACTAAGGATGGAGAGGCTTGAAAGTTGTCCAAGTATATCTTGGATTTGGTTTGAAAGTTGTTTGTGACTCAAGTTATTGCAAGCCACCTCATCCATTGTTAGGATAGGTATGATAATCAACACACATTAAATATAGTAAGTATGGAATCTTGATACACATCCAATATTTCACAATTTGTTGTTGTAGGTACATCGTCTGTCTCATTCATAGTGTTTTTTTGGGGATTTGTTGAAGTGGGTGTAACGTTTTGTACTTGGTATTGCAGAAAAATAATTTTGTAATTCATGTGAGGCCATGCCTCTGACCTAATGAGAGATCAGGATGGACAATGATGTCTCTAATCACAATGGAAGCATGGCCAGAGACGGTTTTTATGCAATTTTATCAGTGACGCTGACATCCATGGGAAAGGTATGTGATTTTTCTTTAAGGGTTTAGAGGATTTTGATATTTTGCATGCAAGTAAGCAAACCTGGAACCCTCAACTGGGTTTTGGATCGATGGTTAAGTGGAGGCGATGGTATTCCTCACCAAGGTTTAAATTCTTTAGAGGCATCTATAGGTATATACTAATTTCTCATCAAGTGATAGAGAAAAATAGTTACATAATATGAATATTTGAATATAGGTAATGTATATTATTCTAGGTCCTCACTGTAATTCGTAAAAAGCATAAACATATATACTCACCAATAATCCAGTAGCTAGTTTTATATTGTTAAATTCATTGTCGTGTCAATGGATTGTCATATAACTGTTGGGGTGAGTTGGACCAATATGTTTAGGAATTTCTATAAAACATGGAATTTTGAATGCCTCTAACCACTCCAATTAGTACACTCTACTTACTAATGTTATCATAGGCTCTAATAAAGTGTTCCTTATGTAAATTTTGCAAGTATCTAATAAAGTAACAACAACTTCTATTTTCTTCCATATGGTCGCACACAAAAAAAACTTCTTAAATGCAATATAAAGTATGGTAGGTCTAGTATGGTATATAAAATATGGTAGGCCTAATAATATATTAGACGGATTAAATTAGATCCATAGCCATATATATATAAACACTATCGAGAAGAAAAGAGCCTCTCTCCCCATATTTGTTCAACAAGCTATGGTGAAACACAATGCTTACTTGATGTTGATAGTCCATAAGTCCCTCTTTCGATTTCTGGTATCTCTAAGTGAAGATAAATGTGTATTTGGTGGAAATTTGACTATCTATTTAATGATTGATATCTTTCTCTTCATATGCACTTTGTTGGAATTTTGACCATTTATTTAATATTTGATATATTTTTCTCTATTATTTTAATTTTTATGGATTAAATTGAAAAAATAAATAAGTTATAGTATCTTAAAAACTTTAAGTTTTGACAGTGAGCATTTCAACCGAATCATTGGCCTTTTGAATCTCATCGATGTAGAAACAAACAATGGACCCTTCACATGGTCCAATAAACGCTCAGGACCTCAACATGTCTCCAGCAGATTAGACCGTTTTCTAATTTTAGAAGCCATCATGTTAGATGGTTTGGTTTGGAATGCCACGGGCATCGACACCCCGCGTTCAGATCACTGGTCGATTCTCCTATCAATCAACATCAGTGGCACCCCAGGATGAAATCCTTTTCTCTTTGAAAAATTTTGTTTGACACACCCATAATTCCAAGCTAACATCAAGCTCTAGTGGGAAGAAACGACCATCCCAACAAGGACCCCTATGTACAGAATTCAACAGAGGCTAAAAAACCTCAAAAAACATCTGAAATCTTGGAATAAGTCCAACTTTGAAAACATCTTTAACGCTCAGGAAATTCTCAATCAACAAATGCAAAGGCTCCAACAGTAGATCAGATCTCAAGGCCTCACTAATCCCCTAAAGGAGCAGGAGGCTCTACTAAACAACCAGTTGGCAGAAAGAAAGGCGTGGGAAGAAATACTCTGGAGATAAAAATATCGCATCTAATGGTTGAAAGAGGGGGAAAAAAACACCAATTTTTTTCACAGATCTATGGTCCATAGGCACCAAACAAATCGCATTACTCACCCGGTCTCAGAACAAGGAACAAAAATCCAACAACACGTTGATATAGAAAAGGAAATGCTCTCTTACTACAATAACCTTCTAACGGAACCCCGCATAGATCGTTCGCATGCAATTGAATCCATCCTCAATAATATCCCTAAGAGGTCACTAAAGAGCATAATGAGGATCTTATGAGACTGATCACATAGGAGGAAGTTGATCAATCCCTTAGGGACACCCTGCTGGGCAAGGCTCCTAGGCCGGACGGGTTTACTTTCGATTTCTTCCACAACTGCTTGAGCATCATCAGAGAAGATGTTTGGGAAATCATCAAGGACTCTAGAATATCTGGGCAGGTCCTCGAATCCCTCAATGCAACCTTTCTCACTCTCATACCCAAAGAGAACAATTCTACTTCCCCTTCGCACTTTCGTCCCATTGCTCTATGCAATGTCATTTACAAACTCTTAACGAAGATCATCGCAACACACCTTAAACCAATATTGCCTTGCATAATATCTCTGGAACAATCGGGCTATGTGGACGACAGAAAAATTCTGGACAGTGTTATCTTGGCTCACGAAGTAATCCACTCGCTTCATTCGACCAAGTCTCAAGGTATGCTTCTAAAACTGGATCTCTCTAAAGCCTTTGATAAATTAAGTTGGAATTACTTAAACTCAACTCTCCTCGCCTTTGGCTTTGAACCCACGTGGGTCTCTTGGATTTTCAACCTCACCCCATCATCCCTGGTCTCCATCCTGATCAATGGCGTTCCATCAAAACCTTTCTCCCCCTCTAGAGGAATAAGGCAAGGGGACCTGATTTCGCCCTTCCTTTTCATAATTATGGTGGAAGGGATGAGTTGAGCCATCAAAGAAACCATTATTGATCACTCCCTCTCTAGTCTCACCCCTCATGGAATTTCTCCCCCCATCTCCCATAGTCAATTCATGGATGACATACTCCTAATGGGGGTACCCACAACTCGAGAAGCCCTACGCATAAGATCTATCATCAACCTTTTTTGCAAAGCTTCGGGCATGTAAATGAATCTCTCCAAGTCTCAAATCTTCTTCTTCAACACGCCTATCCAGATCCAACACCATCTTACGTAGTTACTGGGGTTTACCCGTAGCGTCCTCCCCTCCATTTACCTGGGAATCCCATTTATTGATAACCCGCTAAGAAATACATCTTGGGACTCCTTGTTGTCCAGCTTCCGAAAGAAACTTTCCCTGTGGTCCTTCTGATCCCTCAATCTTCCTGGTCGCCTCATTCTCCTCAAATCTTTCCTACAATCCCTTCCATTCTACTCCTTCTCAGCTTTGGCTGCCCCAAAATTAATCCTCAGCACCTTAAGGAATATCCAAAGGAGCTTCCTTTGGAAAGGTACCAAATAAGGACACAAAATGACTCTGGTTAGCTAGAAAAAATTCTGCAAACCAAAGAAAGCAGGGGGCCTTGGCCTCAGAGACCCAATTCTTCTCAACAAGGTCCTTAGTGAAAAAATTTGGTGGATATGGTTAAAAATACCTCAAGACCTCTGGGTTTGTCTTTGGAGGAAAAAATACACCCCAACAATCCTGGAAAGGGAGCTCATCAAGTGGAATGGTCAGATCCCTAGCTCACTTATTTGGAATGTGGCCAGGAACAACATGGGACTCATAGCATATCACTCTTTTTGGGAACTGCAAAGTGGGACTTCAACTCTCTTGTGGAGTGACTCTTGGCAACAACTTACAGCCTTGAAAACTGAACCCACTCGGAGCGCCTTCATCCCCTTCATGACAGAAGTAGGCCTCCTCAAAGTGTCAGATTTCTGGAATTTGAAAGGTACAAGAAAAATCTGGCGCATTTGGAAAAAATCCCACGAAGCTTTTAACATCCCCCTTGACGTAAACCTCCAACCTCTGCAGGACCACCTCGATTCAAGAAAAATCTTAAGTCAACAAGGGGATGACATCCTCAGATGGGGTCACACCACCACAGGTACCTTCAATATTCAAGAAGCTTACCACATAAGAGCAGGCCATAGATCCTCACCAAAAGAAGAGGTCTAGGGCAAGATCTGGGAAGTAAAATCCTGGCCAAAAATTAGTACCTTCCTCTAGATAACTGGGCACAATAGCATTCTCACCTGGGATAACTTAAGGAAAAGGGGATTCATCGGTCCTTTCTGGTGTCAGTTATATGGTATAGAGGAGGAAACTCAAAACCACCTCCTAAATCTATGCTCATATAGTTCGTGCATCTGGGATCACAATGCCAGCCTCATGAGAGCCACAGACATGAACCATACAGGCATCCGAGAGACAATAGAAGGATGGAGAAAATTTATTTTTCTATCCCCCATCCTTAACAGAATTTGGCAGCTTTTGCTGGGCTTCATCCTTTGGAAAATCTAGAAGGAACGGAATCGACGAATTTTTAAATCAGCTCCAGGAATTGGCAAGAAGTTTTGACTACAATCCATTCCAATATCAAAGAAACAATCTTTTTTCACCCTTGGACAGACCAGGATTTAAATTGCCCAATGAATGAGCGTCTCATCCTTAATTCCTAGCAACTCAATCTCCCTCCCCTTCCCGCCAACCCCTCCACTCTCGTAAGTCGTAAGCCCAACCCCACACATTAGGAGGCTCCGCACTCAGGATGACACAAATTAAATTTCGATGGAGCCTCCAAAGGAAATCCAGGACCTGCAGGATATGGAGAATTCATTTGCAACAGCAAAGGGGAAATCCTCCACATCATCTCAGGGAATCTGGGGCATAACACCAACAATGCTGCAAAAATATGGGGACTCCTTTGCAGTTTACAAGCAACCAAAGATCAAGGGTTTTTCCCCATCATAGCAGAAGGTGATTCACAGATTGTCATTAATCTCCTCTCTCATCTCCTCAATGGTGCAGACCCGAAGAAAATCTCACCCAACTGGAGACTTATGAACGGGATTTTCAGAATCAAATCCATTCTCCAGCCACAATGGGTAATCTTTCCATCCCATGTTCGAAGATTAGCAAATCAAGTTGTTGATATGTTGGAAAATTATGGAGTAGGTCAGAAGGAAGGAGACTTCTCGTGCTCCCCCGCCTCTTCTTCCTCCCACCCCATAGTGATTTCTTGTAGAAACATAGCCAACAACAAGGATTGGCCCCCGGATGGGGTGTTTCCGGGCTCAAAACATGGACAGACTAAGGGGAGGTCATCCGGCCAGACGTCTGACCACTTGGCACATGATCAGACTCTCCCCCCCTCGTCCATCACCTCATGGGAATAAAGCTCTCGATGTCATTCTTCAGACTTCACTCGCGGCCAGTTTGCCGCACACTTAGGATGCCCATCTGCGTGGGAGATTTCATGGTGATGGGCAGGATGCCTCCACAGTCCCATCAACACCTCAACAATGATGCTCCTAAGTCCGTGCCTAGGTGCACAGAAACTCATTTTCTCCTTCGGCCTCTGCATTCCCATCTCTCCCTGGTTTTCAATTTCTTCTTCTCCTCTTGGTGCGACCTCCTGGACTTCTGTTTCGTGCTTCTCCTCACAGGTTTTTCTGGTCTGGTCCATTTTCTTGCACCTCCTCTACGCTCTCCATCCCAGGTTGCTTGTAGCCAACACCATGCCCCGTCTTAGGGGCAAATCCAAAAGAGGGGCGACATAGTATGCGACCAGAGGAAGGGTGGCGCCCAACTCTAGTTCTCCCCTTCTTTCTGATGGCATCCCCATATTGAATCCTATCAAATCTCCCACCCCTTCTCAACCTTTTCGTGAGACCACCCCAGACCTCTCCCTGCTCTTGAATCCTTACGCCTGCAGAATTGAATGGTTTGACAACTTCAGTAATTCTCTTGGCTTCACGCCTCCACCCCCCTCCCCTCCTCATCTTCCTCCACCTCTACCCTCTTCCCCTCTCCACCCACCTCCTCCACCCCCAGTTGCTTCCTCTGCTCCCTCTGTCCCCCCTGCTTCTTTCAACTTGTGACAGGCGTGAAAACATAACAGCTATCATGGATTCCTTGGACAATCTCAAGAGGGGTTTAGGGGATGTCAATTCCACCTTACTTGAGCTGCAAATCAAGGAATCATAACGTTGGAGCTGCGTGGACCTCTTGATGCCCTTCCTACAGGACCTACGACAAGCCATCTCAGACCGAGATAGGCTCAACAGAGGCAACTCGTAGGTGTGCCAAGCCTTCATTGGGCCAAGGTTTAATCCAGTTTTTAGTTAATCATGCTTTAGGTTTATGTTCTTTGTTTTATCTTGGTAACCATGGGAGGTCGGCCAACTCTAGGGAGTTTGGTCTCTATTTTTTCTGCTCAGTCTAGCAATCAGAATTATGCCTTGCATGGCAACGTAGTTTTATTTTTCTGCATGTTTTACTCTTCTATTTTGGACAGTGGCAGGAGTGGTTTCCCACCAGGGCACTATTGCCACATTTGAACATCTGAAACAGACAAATGTAATTTCTTTTTCTTAGAGGCTCTAATACAAACTTCTAAATTAAAAAAAAAAAAAAAAACTTTAATTTTTTTTTTAAACCGTGATTTTCAAATTTCAACCTTATTTTAATAATAAATTTTACTACATTTTGAATAACATTCTTGAATCTTCTCGTTTAACCATAAAAATCAATGTTTTGCAAGCAATTCAAAATTGTTTAGCTCATTTATTGAATTGAAGAAAAGTCAAGAAGAAATGGGAATTTTCAATCATGTACAACAAAGGATTGCAAAATGGACTCAAACACTCTGATTTCATATTGCTTTTCCTTTTGACTCAAACACTTTATTTTTTATTGTGAACATTTTAAATGAACTCAAACACTCTTGTTTCTTGCTTTTAGTAAATTGCGAAAATATAATTTGTTAAAAAATATTGTTCATTTAAATGAAAAGAAAAATAAAAAATAATAATAATAAAATGGAAATGGAAAGAAAATTAAAAATATTAACAATATAATTAATATAAATAATTAAATAAAAACACATTTTAATAATAAAGATCAATCAAAATCATTAAAACAAAAATATTTAAATAATTTTAATTTTAAGTGAAAAAACATTTCATAATTAAGAAAGAAAAAATCAATATTAATTAAGATAAAACACATGCTTTCATATATTAAAATATCAATAATTAAAATGTAAAAAAACCCTTCATCATCATCATAATAATAATAATAATAATTATTATTATTATTATTATTATTATTATTATATATGTAGCTTGAGTGGGCCTAATGGTTACGAACATGTGTTTCCTCTTAAGAGGTCACATGTTCAAATCCAGAGGAGGGTAGGGTATGTATACCTTCGTAGACTTTACCAGTCAAATCGTTGGGCGGAGGGGGGTCCCTTGTCCCACAAACAAGGAGGTTGCATACACCAATTTGGTGTGTTGGCTTAGCCGTGACCTTAAAAAAAGATGATGATGATGATGATGATGATGATGATGATGATTATTATTATTATTATTATTATTATTATTATTATTATTATTATTATTATTATTATTATTATTATTATTATTATTATTATTATTATTATTATTATTATTATTATTATTATTATTATTATTATTATTACATTTTTCATAGTTTCATCTATTAAAATTCCAATTACTAAAAATTAAAGAAAAAGCTAGTAAAAAAATATATAAAATGAATTAAAAAATACAACATGTTTCGTGTTTTTATTTATTAGAATATCATTATAACTTAAATAAAATTAAAATAACAATATTTGGAAGTGTAACGTTTCATTATAACTTAAATAAAATTAAAATAACAATATTTGGAATTATAACATTTCATAAATATAGTTAAATTTTTTTTATTAAATTTATTATTTAATATTATAATAATAAAAATTTAAAATATTTTTAATATCTTTTTTAAATTATATTTGGAAGATATTGTATTAATAAAAACGATAGAAGAGTTATTGGCAAACATTACAAAACGAAGATGTTGTAGAGTTATTGGTAAACATTTTTTTTTACAGAAAAACATCACACATTGGGGACGCCTACCCTTCGAGGCCTAATATAGATAAACATGTACATCTTCTGCCCTTGTTGGTCCTACCCTTCGAGCCTCATCACAAGGGGCCTAATATAGATAAACATGCACATCTTCTACCCCCGTTGGTCCTACCCTTCGAGCCTCATCACAAGGTTCCTAATATAGATAAACATGTACATCTTCTACCCTTGTTGGTTTTGAACCTATGACCTCCAAGGAGAAAACACATGTTCTTAACCATTAAGCCCACTCAAGCTATACTTAAAAATTTGGAAGACATGGGGGTGGGCTTTGATCCACTTATGTATACACGGGTCACGATATTATTTAATATAATATCTCTGGGTGCAACCAATTGTTCAACCACTACCTCAAGATGCTCCCATGGCTCCAGGTTAGGCTCTCATGGAAATTGCAAAGACATATTATGGTAGAGTGACTATGATTTTGGGTAGAGTTGGAATTTTTTGAATCATAGCTTTTAAAAGTCATCTTTGTTTTAATAACAATTTTGTAGATCCTGAGGTTAATTTTTTTTACCTAGCTGTGGCTTCCCCACAGAGGTCGACCAGGGCTGACCATGGCCGCTCCCTAGGGTGGGGAGCCTAGTGCCCCTCCCTCTCACGGCATTTCCTTTCACAAGCTTCTGACCGCTCATGGCAAGAAATCTCCGCCCTCGGCACCACCCAGTTTTGTAAAACGGTTAGAGATGATACCTGAAATCGACTTGCCTCCGGATCAACCAGTGCGAGTTGCAGTCTCCCTAGCAGAACGTGGGTTGGTTGGACAGTTCATGGGGATTTGGCACTCCACCAAAACCACAGACAACTAGATACAAAGGAACTGGAGACCATTAATACAGAATAACGTTACATATTATGCAGTGGGCAGAGGTTATTACATCTTCGAATTCATCTCAGAAGCAGATCGAGACCTGATCTTCAGAAACGGGCCCTATTTCATGGGTCCCCAAGGTCTCTACCTGAACCRATGGCACCTGATCTTTGATCCGGAATAGGAGGTCCCCAAGGAAGTCTCGGTGTGGGTCAGACTCCCAAATCTACCAATCCACTGTTGGAACAGCTCCTCGCTTCAAGCAATCGGTAATGGCCTTGGAAACTACATAGATAAGGCAGATCCAAAAGATCAATACTCMTGTGCTTGCATTTGTGTGGAAGTGAACCTAGAGGTTGGGCTCCCAGAGGCAATCAAATTGAAGGTAGGAKAATGGCAGCACTTCCAAAAACTTGACTACGAACAGTTATCATTCAAGTGCAGGGGATGCCATGAGTATGGACATTTTCAGAGGAACTGCCCCAAAGAAMCTAGCATGGTTAAAGACACAAACGATGGATGGCAACAGGTGGGGAGAGCAAGATCCCACACAAAGACAAAAGGCTCAAGATTGGAGAAGATGGCCTAGGCATACCAAGCGGAGCTTGGACCCAATAGAGATACAAGGAACAATGGTATGGAAACTGAATCAGAAAGGACAAATGAAGCAGCAGAAGTAGCGACACAGCAAATCCCTGCAGGGGAGCCAAAACAACAAAGAACAAACCCGGAACTAGTGGAAATMTCAACGCAAGAGAAGGAAAAGGACCAGGAAAAGATCTAGCGATGGAGGAAGGTGAGATCTCCTCAGGCAGCAGTAGTGAGGAAGATAGCAACACCGACCTCACCCCAAAGAAACCAAGAAGAGGAAGGAAAACCAAAATAGCAGAGCTAGAAAAAGAGACTTACAAAGATGTACTAAATGGATCGCAACCAACCATCAAATAGATGATCAACGTCAGACAAACTAGGAAGAAGTCCAAGGCCTTCCAAGGAGGCCACAACTCCCCCTCAGGTAACCAATGAAATTTGTTTCTTGGAATTGCAAAGGCTTCGGAAGTACGACCAAGGAAGAGGCATTAAAAGACATCATCAAAACCTCCAACACCGAGATCCTGCCGATTCAAAAAACCAATATGGAAGGACAAGACTTCCTCAGAAAAGCCAAAGCAAGATGGAACAATGGTAGCGGTATAACATAAAGTGCCAGAGGTGCTTCGGGGGGTCTAGGCACACTCTGGAACTCAAAAAAGTATGACCTAATCACGCATGAAACGCGCAAACACTGGATCTTCACCAGTCTGCTCCATTTGGGAACAGGGAGATAGGTAAGCCTCTTTAACCTCTATGTACCTGTCCTCCTATAAGAAAAAAAATCTTGTTGGGAGACCTTAAGGGATTTTCTGCAACAAAATGTTCCGGATAACATCATCCTCAGGGGGCATCTGAATCTAACCCTCACAGCGAATGAGAAAAAAGGAGGCTCAATCGTTCGAGACCAAGCAAGAGAATGGGTAGAGTACCTAATGTCTACCTGGGAATTGGAGGATATAAAGCTAGCGAAAGGGAAATACACCTGGTCAAATAAGAGGGTGGGGTCGGGGCATATCGCAACTAGGATGGACAGATTCCTAGTCCAAAGCTCCTTCCTAGTTATGGGACTAAATCTTGAGTCTACTATTCTCCCGCATAGTGTGTCAGATCATAAGCCAATTTCCCTAAGCCTGACCACAGACAACAATCTGGGTCCAATCCCCTTCCGTTTCAATCCAAGGTGGATCCAGGAGAAAAGTTACCCTGCCATGGTCACCAGAATCTGGAATGGTACAGTAATAGTCTCCCCCTTCTTCGTATGGGAAGAAAAGCTCAGAAGGTTAAAAAAAGCTTTAAAATCCTGGGCCAAAACCCTTTCAAGTCCCATTTCAGACCGCCAAGAAGCACAAATACAGTTAGAATCTCATCAGCTCGAAATGAAAGGTGAGGACCCTACACAGGAAAACATGCAGCAAGAGGCAAAGCTACAAAAAATTTGGCACCAAGCTTATAGAGAGGAAGAAATATACTGGCAGCAAAAGTCGAGGTGCCTTTGGCTCGAAGCAGGGGATAAGAACACTAATTTCTTCCATAAGCAAGTGGAGGCCCGGAAGCAATTCAAATCGGTAATTGAAATTCACACTCGGGATCAGATCATAACGGATTTTGAGGGAATCAAAGAGGCAGTGGTGCAAGCCTTCAAATCACTCTACACAGAGTCCCATCAAGATGCTAGCGACCCAGCTTCCTATCCTTTGGCCTTGATATAGGCGTGTGTTCATGAAGATTTTAATACCAAGTTAACCAAGGAAATAAATCAGAAAGAAATCAAAGAGGCTCTAGATCAACTGCACCTGGACAAAGCTCCAGGACCAGACGGTTTTACAGCCAGATTTTATCAACATAGCTGGAACATCATCAAGAAAGATCTCGCCAAACTCATCAAGAAATCCCAATCCTGCGCCAAAATTGGAGGAGGAACAAACTCATCATTCTTAGCGTTGATCCCAAAGGCAAGAGGAGCGTCCAGATTTGACAGGTTCCGCCCTATATCTCTCTGCAACACCAACTATAAAATCCTTACCAAAATCATTGCGAATAGATTAAAAAACTTTCTTCCTGCTATCATTCCGGAAAATCAAGAGGGTTTTATTAAAGGAAGGCACATAATGGACAATATCATCCTGGTCCAAGAGGCCCTCCACTCAAGTCTCCGACGGAAAGACAAAGGTATGATAGTCAAGCTCGATTTAGCAAATGCGTTTGACAGGGTAAGGCATAATTTTATGTTCCAAGTGATGGAGAGATTTGGTTCGCCCCCTCCTTCATTAACTGGATCAAAGCTTGTATCTCCGGGCCCTGGATAGCACCTTTGGTAAACAGACGAGCCACAAAGTTCTTCCAAGCAACCAGAGGTCTCCGTCAAGGTTTCCCCCTTTCCCCTCTCCTCTACACTCTCCAAGCTTCTGTCCTCAGTCTCCAGCTAGATCACAGGAAAAGGCAGCTCAACCTCTCCAGCCTATGAATTACAAACGGGGTAAAGGACATCAATCATGCCCAATTCACAGATGATACACTGCTTCTTGGAGGTGCTAGCCCAGCAACAACTAAGAAGTTCAAGAAGGAGCTAGACATCTATACAGACATTTCAGGCAGCATGATCAACTCGACCAAGAACAAAATCTATGGGTGGTGTTAGCGATAAAAAATGCACTGGCAATTTTGAAAGAATGAGGCCTAATCTTGTAAGGAATATTTGACTAACTTTCCGGGCTCCAAATGTAGATTTGAAAGCACCATTGGAAAGCTTAGGATTTGTATATGTCGATCGACTATTTAATCATGCAAAACGGACTCTCCATGACTGAGAAATTTGATTTTGAAACAAATCTGCACTTTCACCAGCGCAAAAGGCAGAATTATAACTAGTTAGCTGGTGAAAGCTCCGCCTTTCACCAGCTAAGGAGCAGATTTTTGCGTAAATTAGCTGGTGAAAGCCTATCACGGCCAGTATAGCCAAATTTTTTCCCAGATCGAGATTTTTTGGGTTTGAATGGTTTGAAATCTTCTTCAATAAGCTGGTTATGAATTATCAAATCAGAATCTGAAGGCCATTCTTGGAGATGAAAGTCAAAAGGGAATTTTTTGACTAGATTTGGTCATTTTCAAGGGAAAAATGATAGGGATCAAATGACACATCACCCAATTCAAATTTTATCTTTGGAGGACCAAATCAAACAGCCTTGGGAGGCTAAAACTGCACTTCATCAACAATCTACTATTTTTAGAAATCATTAAATAGGACCTTTCCTATTTTGTTTTGATTTTCCATTCTAGATCCATTTTTATAGGATCTCATCCTACACTTGTTATATCTGTTTTGATTTGACTATTTTTAGTAAATCTGATCCATCTTTCAAGGATCTAGATTTCATCTTGTAAGGCTATAAAGCCAAAGACATTTGGAGCACTAGAGAGGTTCAATTCTGGATGCAGAAATTACATTCTTTGTAATAGACTTTCATAATAATACAATGGACAGTTTTCTCTCTTTATTGATGTCAGATTCCTCTCTTCTTCTATATTGTCATTCAATTTGTCTTAACTATCATATGACTGTCATCTCATTGTTCAGTTCACAATTTGAATGTTAGTTGCTTTCATTGTTTATTAAACCCATCCCTTGGCATCCGATTTATAAACATTGGTTTCTTCACCCATTTTTAAGCTATTTATGTGATTATCAGTCCTTGAGAGCACTGGCTTATTTGATTATTGTTAGTAGTCTGGATACATTGTTGTATTTCATTTATCCCATTGATCCATTCATTACTTAAGCATAAATCCATTCATTTTATAAGTTACCAAGCATCTTTGGTTTACAACCCCAAAGAATTTCTTGGAGTGATAACAAATTGGCCCCGTTGCCGAGGAAAGGAGATTGAAGCTCAGCTTCCCTGGGAGATGACATAGATCTAGCTTTGATGATAGACAAAGCGTGGACATCTTTTGGTTGTAATCATCTATCTGGCGACTCCATGAAGAACGAATTTAGTGGCGACTCCATTGAAGACCTGTGACAGATTCAGAAAAGATCATCAGAAGGAGACGAGCCTTACAGAAACAGATTTTCAGATCTGCAGATTATCTACCTTAGGGATTTCAAGAGGTATTGTTTCTTATTTGTATCTAGACCATATTTTGTTAAGCCTATTTTTCTGAATCTTCATGTTTTCATAAATCTGAAATTGAAACAGAAAACCTGAAGGGTGACAACCTCCATTAGTTTCTGAAATTACAAACCTGATTTCTGAGTTCGACATTGTATATAACCCAAGGAAAGAAGTCTTACAAGTTGGCCTTAAGAACTACTCCTCTTTTTCCATCCTTCACAAACAGAGGAAAATATCTATATCCTTACTAGTCTGCTTGTTGAAAAGAGTGTCCTAAAAGACCATTTGTGAAAGGTGAGGAAATCTAATCCAGCTGTTAGGGCATATTTGCAAAAGCTTGTTCTTTCCCTGATCCATCTGAGTTTGAATAAGACTCCACTGGGAGGATCCATTTAACAAGAGATGAAGAGGCTGCACTTTAAATCTAGATATCAGTTTATCAGTCTGCTTCATGAATTATTGTTTTTTTTTATTAACCCTTTCATGTTATTCCCTTTACATGTAAAGAGAATCATTTTCTGTTTTGTATATTCAGAAGACTACCATCCTGTTTTCATCTATCCATCTTTAGAAGAAACAGAGACTCCGCAACCTTGTGCTATAGATGTTGATTTGATATCCTCATCACAACTTGCTCTTAAAAATGAGTCCTGTATTCCAATTCCTCTTGCATTTGATCACTTTTTCTGACTTTGTCGAAATTGAAATTGACTCCAAGTATACTCAGACTTCAGTACCTGCTATTACTACTGCTGAACCTTTTCATCAACATTGTATCCCTTACGAGCAGCCAACTGCCTTTCAAACCAAGATTAGGATGAAAATGTTTAGGCCTTTAAAATTGCCCCATCCCCTTCATCCTTATCCTCTTGACTGTTATGAATATCTTCCTTATTTTTCCAGAGAGAATCAAGTTTCAGCTGAGAGGCATTTGGAATAATTTGAGGATTTTGTTGATCGTTTTCAGATTGTTCACGAAGATGTAATCATGAGATTTTTCTCTAAATCTCTAATCAGAGATGCTGTTGCATGGTTCAGGGGTATGAGAGCTGATTCAATTGGTTCTTGGATTGAGTTCTCTAATGCTTTCCTAAAGTATTGGGGCAAATACAAATCTTTAGATTCTTACCTCGCTGATTTCTATGCTTTGAAACGAGAGCAGGATGAAGCCTTGCCTATTTTCAATAGAAGGTTTTTCCATGTTTATCGTGACATGTCTTTGGAGGTCCAGCCTACAGAGACATTTGCCATGATATATTATATTATAGGTCTCCATTCAAAACTTGCCCTTCTTCTGTTAGAACGGAAGTCTCCATCCTTAATCCAGTTGTTTGAAGATGCTCGAGAGGTGGAGGATAACATTCATGCTTCCAGAAGGATACGAGGTCAAGATTTCTTTGAAAATCTACAAGCATATAAGCAAGTAAACTGTCAGTACATTTTAGATTCAGAGCAAAAAAGCAGTGAGTATGAAGCAGATAAGGAACAACAGCCTGAAGGTGAGTACATTTTAGATTCAGAGCAAGAAAGCAGTGAGTATGAAGCAAATAAGAAACAACAACATGAAGGTGAGTACATTTCAGATTAAGAATTAGATTCTTCAGTATGTGCAGAGTTTTCCAGAGACAGGTATGCTTGTGAATTTTATGATCAATTTGTAAATCAAGAAGAGCCTATGATGACTGATGATTGCATAAGAAATTATATGTTCTTAGCTGATCCTAATCCATGTGATCCTAAATCCTGTTTTGTTGTCCTCTTGTGAGCATTATTCTGATAAGGAAATTGTAATTTTTGATGATCACGAGTTGATCTCAAGAGGACAAGAAGATGATCAGTCTTCTTGCAGAGGAACAATCATGGCTGAGCAAGAGGCTACCATAGATGTGCAGCTGTTTCCTGAGAAGCAGCATGTTTCTTATCTTCCTTTCAAGGATCCAGTGGCAGCCTTCATGGACTTATACTTTTCAGAAAACCTGAAGATTTCAGATTTCCTTAGTTTGCCAATGTTTATGGGCGATAACTTTGAATCTACAACAGATCTCGAGCAGCCTGCATTCAACAATGAGATTAGTAAAGGCAATTTTCAACACCTTTTCAATTTACAGTTGGATCAACAGTCCAAAGAGGTATTGCTTTATGAATTTGATGACCCTTTTGCTGACTATTTGGAGTCTATGAGCAGCATAGATGTTAAAAAAATTCTGTCAGAAGAAGATTGTCTTTATCATTTGTTCAAACCTCTTTTCTGCATGATATCTCTTCCATTATTGTTCGGGTCAAGATCAAGGGTTTTAATAGTAAATCAATTTATGATATGGCTGCATTGGAAATTCCATCTTACTTGATAAATCTGCCTCAAAGTGTTAGTGTAGGAATAGGCAAAAGAAAATAAGCTCCCCATACGAGCAGTTAGATCCTTTCAATTATTGGTTGTTGAATAAACAGACACTCTACATGCAGGTTTTAAGTTTTCAGGCTATAGGCTCAGCAGGACGGAACAGTTCATTGTGACTATCTTCATTGGATTGAAATACTATGTCATGATATCATTACACCATATTTCACATGAGATTCCAAGTTGCAGGTTGTGGCTAGCTCATGAATACTTGAGATTATACATGGCAACATAAAATGTTATTTCTGTGCTATTT
>JASDQU010103265.1:181640-203164 GCA_032191745.1 Picea mariana | reverse complement strand
GAGTTAAATGAATTCCAGATTTCAAGGAGTTTTATCAGGCAGTCAAAAGCATGTGGTAGTTAATCAACAGATAAAGATCATATCCAGATTTAAAGGGAGATTCGACATCAACAAACTCAGCCATTCGACAGCCTTTACAACTACTTTTGTTTTAGTTTATGTCTTAGGATTCGAAAGAATCTCCTTTCCAATAAGATAGGACATTTTGTTTTGTTATTTAAAACAAGTCAATGATGCAATTGCCCCGGCAAAGGAAAGTCCAGTGCCAGATCTTTCATAGCTTTTTGCTGATGTATATGTAAAAGGTTTGGGACCGAAGCATTATGAAAGACACTGTCCATTTGAATTGCTCACTGTTCCAGGTGTAGAACTGATTGGCTTCAGAGGGATGGTATATTGCTGCTAGATTTGTACAGGTTGCTGAAGCCAAGGGGCTATTTTTCCTACTCTTCGCCTGAAGCATATATGAAAGATGAGGAAGATATTTAGATATGGAACACCATGAATGACCTTGTCAAATGCATGGGCTGGAAGATTGCATCAAAGAGAGATTAGATCTGTTCATTTGAGATGCTTGCACGTCGCTGGTGCGTTTTACTTGTTTCTATCAGCGTGGGAGAAGAAATTAAACAAGGCAGAGCTTTCACCAGCGCACAGGGAAATTTTACAACCAGTTAGCTGGTGAAAGGCTGTGCTTTCACCAGCTAACCAGTGAATCATAAGGCGAGTTAGCTGGTGAAAGCACAAAAGGCATTTTTGAAAGCTAAGGATGGCGCAGATACATTAGTGGGAAGTGGAATATCTCATTCACTTGCAAATTTAGAGGTCATGGCCAAGCCTAGTTCCTTGGTTGAAAACATTGAATTTTGTGGACTTGCGACTGATGGTCATCATATTGTGAAATTTCCAACTGGCAAAGGTATGGAAGAGCAAAGTGAAATGGTTGTGCATTTTAGTAATGCTTCAAGTGGTAAAAACTCAGATAAATCACATGCAGAAATAGGAGATGATAAATTATAAAGGMTGAATGACTCCATGCCCAATACTAAAGGCACAAGGTCTGCTAGGTTCTTGGAGACCTCACAGGGAGGTATCCATCCCAGTTGGATCTAGATGTTAGCGATCAAAAATGCACTGGCATTTTTGAAAGAATGATGCCTAATMTTGTAAGGAATATTTGACTAGCTTCCCGAGCTCCAAATGCAGATTTGAAAGCACCATTGGAAAGCTTAGGATTTGTAGATGTCGATCGACTATTTAAGCATGAAAAACAGAYTCTCCATGACTGAGAAATTTGATTTTGAAAAAAATCTGCGCTTTCACCAGCACAGAAGGCAGAATTATAACTAGTTAGCTGGTGAAAGCTCCGCCTTTCACCAGCTAAGGAGCAGATTTTTGGGTAAATTAGCTGGTGAAAACCTGTCACGGCCAGAATAGCCAAATTTTTTCCCAGATCGAGATTTTTTGGGTTTGAATGGTTTGAAATCTTCTTCAATAAGCTGGTTATGAATTATCAAATCAGAATCTGAAGGCCATTCTTGGAGATTAAAGTCAAAAGGGAATTTTTTGACTAGATTTGGTCATTTTCAAGGGAAAAATGATAGAGATCAAATGACACATCACCCAATTCAAATTTTATCTTTGGAGGACCAAATCAAACAGCCTTGGGAGGCTAAAACTGCACTTCATCAGCAATCTACTATTGTTAGAAATCATTAAATAGGACCTTTCCTATTTTGTTTTGATTTTCCATTCTAGATCCATTTTTATAGGATCTCATCCTACACTTATATCTGTTTTGATTTGACTATTTTTAGTAAATCTGATCCATCTTTCAAGGATCTAGATTTCATCTTGTAAGGCTATAAAGCCAAAGACATTTGGAGCACTAGAGAGGTTCAATTCTGGATGCAGAAATTACATTCTTTGTAATAGACTTTCATGATAATACAGTGGACAGTTTTCTCTCTTTATTGATGTCAGATTCCTCTCTTCTTCTATACTGTCATTCAAGTTGTCTTAACTGTCATATGACTTTCATCTCATTGTTCAATTCACAATTTGAATGTTAGTTGCTTTCATTGTTTATTAAACCCATCCCTTGGCATCCGGTTTATAAACATTGGTTTCTTCACCCATTTTTAAGCTATTTATCTAATTATCAGTTCTTGAGAGCACTGGCTTATTTGATTATTGTTAGTAGTCTGGATACATTGTTGTATTTCAATTATCCCATTGATCCATTCATTACTTAAGCATAAATCCATTCATTTTATAAGTTACCAAGCATCTTTGGTTTACAACCCCAAAGAGTTTCTTGGAGTGATAACAGGTGGAATATCAACCCAAGAGAAATGCATGAAATCTCAAGAATCCTTGGAATAGAAGGCAGCACAAGTTGGGAAGAGTTTAAATATTTGGGAGTCCCTATCATCAAAGCCACTCCAAAAGTTACACACTGGAATCATATGATAGAGAGGATCAAAAATAGAATCCACTCCTGGGGAGCTAACTGGCTTAACATAGCAGGCAAAGTAGTTCTCATAAAAGCAGTGCTAACAAGCATTCCAATTTATCAAAGCGCTCTCCTGTTAGCACCTAGATCTGTAATACATAAAATAGAAGCGTTGATCAGGCATTTTCTTTGGGAAGGAGGAAAGAAAACAGGAAGGAAGCTGCATCTCATCAGTTGGGGGAAAATTTTAAAACCTTTTACAGAAGGGGGCCTCTAGCTCAAGGACCTCCAAACGCAAAACTTGGCCCTGGGGGCAAAAATCTTATGGAATATAATCTCAGGGAAATCCAATTGGAGCAAAAGAGCCCTCTGGAAAAAATATTTTCAAGGACCTAGGAAAAAATGTCTAGGGAATCCAACCAAAATGGGGAAGGGTTCTCCAATCTTCAGCCTTTGCCAGAAGGTGTTGCCGGCCTTCCTTACGCAAATCACTTGGATTCCAGGAAATGGGAAAGATATCAACATCTGGGAGGACTCAATCCTAGGCGAACCAACACTCTCAACAAGGAAAGATCTAAGGCGTCTCAGAGACTGGATGCAGACCAACATTCTACACAAGCTGTGGGACATCTTGGCCTGGAGAAATGATGAAAATATTTCTTGGTCCAGGTGGGAAATTGCAAATCTACCCCAAGATTTGGAAGAAGAATGGATCAACTTAAAGAATTTACTACAAGGGAAAACCCCCTGTGTGAAAAAAGAAAAGACAAAATAGGTTGGGGCCATCGTGCAGGGCCTTACACCACGGCTACAGGTTATTCCCACCTCGTCTCAACCCCCCACATTCCCCCAGACCCTGTAATATGGAAGGCAATTTGAACTGTGAAATCCCTCCCGAAAATAGATATGTTTGTTTGGACAATGGCTCAGAAGGGTGTTCTCTCGGAAGAAAACCTTAGAAAAAGAGGGTGGGAAGGGCCCTCTAGATGTCCTCTATGCCTTCAAGAAGAGGAATTGACAAATCACTTGCTGTTGGTCCGCCCTTTTTCCAGAGAGGTCTGGCAGCTAGCCCTTGGGCTAGGGACTTTGGCCCCTAACCTCCCACAGGAAATCTATCTTCTGCTCTCGAACTGGCAGGATCTTTGTCCATTTAGGACAGCCAAACAAGGTCACCTTCTAGCACTGTGGAGATCGATTCCAAAGTTCATCCTTTGGAATATCTGGCTTGAAAGGAATAACCGAATTTTCAGAGAAGAAAAGAGAACTCTGACCCAGGTAGCCACAAGAATAAAATCTCTTTTCAGCGAGAGTGTGCCTTACTTTATAAAGGCTTCAAACCTGAGGCCTCTAGGACAAGAAGAAGAGGGATGGCTTAGGCATCTTGGTATCCAAAACACTACAGCAATTGGCCCTTCAAACTCCCCAACCTGTAGCTGGGAGCTCAGAATGGATAAGATCAAACTGAAAGAGTGGAAAAACTCAATGAATTCCAACTTTCTCTCCTTTGACGGAGCTTCAAAGGGAAATTTTGGAGAGGCAGGGGGAGGAGGCATAATTAGTAATCCCATTGGAAACATCATCCTCAGGTATGCCTGGGGAATAGGTACCGATTCCAATAACAAAGCAGAAGCCTTTTCCCTCTGGCAAGGACTCACTCAAGCTTTAATCCTAAATATTCAAGATTTGATAGTGCTTAGAGACTCAAGGATATTAATCCAAGCCATAAACCAGAACACCAGAGTGGTCAATGGACAACTTCAACACGTTATAGACAAAATCAATTTACTATGGAGACAATTCCACTCTATCCAACTGTTCCATGTCCTAAGAGGGAACAACGCTAAGGCTGATGAAGAAGCCAATGTGGGAGCCCATTTGGAGAAAGGTCGCATGCGAATCAACAGAGTAATAGTCACAAGGAGTATCCCGTAAGCCTTCCAAACAGGTTGACAAGGCAAGTGGACATAGGACAAGATGGGGGAGCAGGAGACAAGTCAACAATAGCTCAGACAGATCGCACGACCTTCATAAATGAGGGAGGACACCATCATTTGGTCGGTGAATAAAAATCCTCAGCCCATACCTTCAATCAGCGAGTCATGCAGCGCAAGGAGCTTGAGGAGGCGTTATTTAACACAGGCAAAAGAAAGGGGGCTCAATAGAGGAAGAGGGACATCGCATAGTAAGGGCAAGACGAAGCAACAAAGGGAGAAGACCAAGGAGTTGTGGAGGGCCAGCAGATTTGCAAACAAGGGAACTCGATGGCATCAAGCTCAGGCAATAAACCAACCATGGAGGAAATAATTATAGCGCTGGAAGAGGATGTGCAGAAGCTGCGCGGCCTGTTGATCAACCTGGAGGATTTTCTGCAGAATCTAGATAGTGAGGTAGGGAGAAGAATGGAGGTGCTAGAGAATGATATTCTCTACACAAGGTCAGGATTGAGCGAGGAGTTGTGGAAGCTGAGGAAAGACATGGAAAATCCAAAGCAGGAACACGAAGTGAGAGTGAGGATCTTGGAGCAACAAATGGATCAGTTGAACAAGGAATGGAAGGATGAAAGAGAGCAGCCCAAGGGAAAAAGCACAGAGTAACCAGAAAGCACTCCCAAAAGCAAGATATATTTCTTATTGGCATTTTGTAACAACCATTCAAGGCATCTAAGTGTTTGTTAATGTTTAGAAGATGTAGTCTCTATAGTAATGTTACTCTCTGTACCTATGGTCTCTGTACTATGTAACTCTTGTAATTCTGGACTTTATGTAACCGCACTAGTGGCTTGCCGCTATTTTTAATACAAAACCCATTAACCATTTCTGTCAAAAAAAAAAACAATTTTGTAGATTCCACTTCGGTGAGATTCTTGAAACTTTTTTTTACATATGGAAATGAAAGTTTTGCAAGTAATTAATTTTTTTTGGTAAATTTATTAAATAAAGAGAAAAAAAAAGGAAAAAGGAAATTGGCATTCACTCATGTAGAGAAAATGATTTCCAAACTATATCATCCTTTATCATAAAAAAAAAAAGAATGGATTCAATCATTGAATTATGCAAACATAAGATCTAGGTGCAAACTTCACAGAGAGACAGAGAAGGCGTTGTGCCTCCAAAACTTTTGCAAATATGAATAAGGGACACAACAAAGACTGTAGAGGGAATTTGTGAAAAAATTCCAAAAAATGAAAAGAAGGGAGAAAAATAAGAAAAACAATGAGTTTGAAAGGTAGTGAGAAACGAAAAATATAGTTTCAACAATTAGATCAAGAATTCACTTTCATGAGAAAGATCAAGAGCACATAAAAGAGAAAACATCTAAATATTTTTTTTCAAAATAACAGTTGTGTATATTATCAACATTCATTGTGAACAAACTTGTACAACTTTCCTTACATTCATAAGACATTCTAAATCGAGAGCACATGAAAGAAAAAACATCTAAATATCTTTTTTCAAAATAACAGTTGTGTATATTATCAAAATTCATTGTGAACAAATTTCTACAACTTTCCTTACATTCATAAGACATTCTAGTCTAGTTTCGGTAGTAATAAATAATAAATCCACAAAATGACTAAGCATGCAAAGCTAGGTTGACTTGCTTATAGACTTGCAGGTGTACATTCTTACATACTAATTTAAAAGAAAAGTCATTTGAAAAAGTATAAACAAACTAACGAGAAATTAATACCCTGAATAGGCATCATCATCAAAGCTCACCCAAGTCTCAGACCTAACATCTTCTAGAGAATTGGTAGAAATTTCAAGGCGACCAAAGGCGAACAAAATTCATCTCTTAAGGGGGCAGGTTAACATGACTAGAAATATGCACCAACATGGTTCTCATAGCATCCAAAGAGGCTTCAAGCTCCATGTGTTTCGTCCTTAATATAAACAATGTAGAGTGGGATTCTAACTCCCAATCTTGCAGGCCCAAGATGTGTTTATAAGCTTCCAAAGCACATTGATTGTGTGCTTGTTGATCTTGACATTTTTCTCCTCAAACATTTTTTTGTAATTCTCGCATGCAAGTGTCAAGTAGGTCACATTGTTGTGGGCCTCTACAATGTCTTTCTCACATTGCTATAGGCATCTTTGTCCCTTAAATTTACCCAAAGCAAAAAAACATTTAATCACCCTCCTCCTCTCAAATCTTCAAATATGAGAAGTGGAGGGGGACAATGCCCCCCACTTTTTTCTCTTTATTTGTATTCATTAAAACCAAGGTCATAGAAGAGGTCCAATTATCCTCCTTAACCTAGTTTGATCCTTAAGGGACAAATCTCATTGTTTAAGAGTGACTTTAGCATTTGTTTTATAGTCTAGTTTGATCCTTAAGGGACAAATCTCATTGTTTAAGAGAAACTTTAGCATTTGTTTTATAGTCTGCTTCATAATTGAGAGCACATTTTACTTAGAAAAATGATATTTACTAAAAGATTTTCGCTAAAATGATATTTCACCTTATAATTAGTACAGAGTTATTTCCTTAACATGAAAATCTTAACAATAAAAAAATACATTAAAAAAAACTTAATAATAAAATAATCATCAAAACAATTTAAACCTTTGATAGATTATGATTTCTCTACCTCGTTTTCTTCAACACGTCTTATACCCATGTAAAGTAAATATCTTTTGTCCTTGATAACCATACAAAACATATAAAACTTATTCACTACAATACATGTAGTAATTTAATTATTACACATTGTTTATTAATATAATAACGTATTTATGATTTTTTTCTATACAAATTATTAATTGAATAATATTACTTAATGAACACAATTTATTAAAGTTAATATGAGATGTTTAAGTTTAAAACATTTACCTTTACTGGCCATGTGCAAAGTTACTTGCAAAGTTACTTTTAAACTAATGAGCATAAGAAGTGAGAAATCACACTTATTTATGTGGACCTTAACCCAAAGTTCCACTTACTAATGTGGGGCTTAAGTTGATGCCATTGATGTGAATGCATAGAACATTGTGATCATCTAATACTAAGCTCACTTCACGAGGACCTTGTAATTATCCACAACTGTACTCACTCCACCTAACCAAACCATGTTTAGGAAAGTGATATCTATGATCCTCATGACATGAGATTGCTTTTGATATGCCACTATATTTTGAATAATAATTACTTTTTTTTTTCACGAGAAAAAAATGCTCTTTATATTCAAAAGAATATAAAAATTTACATGACGGTGTCATCGGCTGATCCTGCCCATTCCACATTTTCAAGGTTTCGAATCATCTATGTCCCTACAAATTCAGCAATTTGTCAAAAATTGGATATTACAGATAAGGATCAGATCAAAGATTTATCTTATGTGAAATGCCTTCATGTCCATCCTCCCAATATGAAAAGAAAATTTGATTCGGGGGATATCAGATATCCCTGTGGACAGGACGGTGGCCTGGTTTGACGGGAATAACAACTACTTCTTAATTCTTATTCCATGAATAAAAAAATATTTCTCTCTTCCGCCAAACTTCTCTTCCTTTCGCGTCTCCTCTTATATTCTTGTCATTTGTATAAATTATGTTTTACATTATATTTTAATTTTCATATAAAACACAATTAAACATTTTCATTCAATATCTCAAACCATTCAAGTAATTATATAAATAAAAAGGTGACATAAATATAAATTACAAATAAAAAGGTTGCATCAATATAAATTACATGACAAATATAGTTACACTTTCTATATATTATATCGACACTAAAACCCAAATGGATGTTCATTGAAAGCATATTTCCATAAATATATGTCATGTATCAATGCATATAAATTATTAAATCTAAGAAACCCTAAAAGAAATGATATGTTTAGGTGTTGGTATGAGAATAAACTTTTAATAATATTAATTTTTTTTTTTTAAATATTATTATTGGAACAACGAATTTTATGTATTAATTTATAATACCAATTTATTTATCTAATATGTTTGAGAAGAATAAAATGTACCTTAATTCAATGGTTCAATGGTTACATCATGTTGAGAAGATAAGATGTAAACATATAAATTTATAATATAAAGTTGACCTCCACGTTATTTTATTTATCTAATATATTTATCTAATATGTTTGAGGAGAATAAAATGTACCTTATAAACCTATAATTCAATGGTGACATCATGTTGAGAAGATAAGATGTAAACATATAAATTTATAACATAAAGTTGACCTCCATGTTATTTTATTGGATCAATTCAATCAATTAGAAAATAACTACTATCTATTTGAAAATTACTATTAACTATTATGAAAAATACAAATTATATAACAATTTTAAAAATAAGATATATGATGATGATTAATATTTATAGAGAGTAGAATTGGTTTATCAAATTTAAAGAAAGGTAAGAGATTATTTAGATTTTTTTAGAATTTTATTTCTATGTTCGAAAAATATTAAGAGAAGTGTTTCAACGTCATCATATTTTTTATGACTTAGGAGGCTAGGACGATTGGTATTGTGACGGATATTTTGAAATTTTGATCTCATTTGGGTATATGTAGGGCACTCTAGGAGAAAGTGATTATCATCTTCAATCCTCTTAGTGTCACAAAGATGACATATTCTTTCCTCCCATGATGTTTTGGGAATTGTCCAATGCCTAGTGTTGTTATGCAACTCGTGGGAGTTGGTTTGTATTTTAGCCATATTGATTTTCTTCTTTGCTCTAGTCAAAACCAAGAAATTTCTTTGGTCTTCTAGATTAGGGTTGACCACCTCCTTGTAGTATCATAATTTCCTTTTATCCTCTAATTCTTTATTGCACCACAGATTCTCCTTAGATTTAGATGTAATAATATATTTAATATTATTAGTTTTCTACAAAATGACATCTTTTTATATTCCCCAATGATTTAGCCAAGACTTGGCAACTTTATGTCATCCCTACTCAAGTCGTTGGTGGTTTTGGTTGGCGTTTGAAGCAGTTTTGGGGAACCTCTTGTCATCCATGTTGTTTATTTTGTTTATGTACATTAAGTACATAATCATGCCCATGCTCTCAATGGGGGAAAGGCTCACTTCTGCAAGGAGGGTACGATAAGGTGTATTGCCTTTAATTTTGAGATTATAAGTTATAAAATTCTTTTGGATTTGATCTATCTTTCGCTAGGATGATCTAGAGATACTGCATCCCCAAACTTCAAATCCATATAAGATAACAAGAGTGACAAGAGTATCAAAGAGGAGTTTCTTCTTATCTCACGACCAAAGGTACAGTAATTTACACCTGTTTTCAAGCCCATAACTTTTACACGTTATTTTCATCACCCTTATGATCATTAATGATGTAAACCTATTTGTTGCCTTCAGAGGGGTCAATGGCTTGAATTCCTTCAGAAAGAAAGGAGAAGGACTTTTCCTGAGAGAATAAGTTGTATTTTCCTTTGTAAAAACCCTACTAAGGAGGATTTCTGCAGGATGCACTATACGTAGGGTGCGGCGATGCCTAATTCCCGCACCCTGTTCTAAAGCTAGATTGTGGAGTTTCCGCAGGCTGCACTATAGCTAGGGTGTGAAAATTCCTGTACATGGGAAAAACGAGCATCTTCTCGATGCTTCTAGAAGGATAAGCTTCTATGGTGAGGTGGCCTTTAAACGATTTGGATCTTACTCACTTTCATGATTTAGTGGGATCATCCTAACCTCCTCACCTTATCCTCTTCAACTTATAAAAGGAGAGGAGCTCTCATGGAGAAAGTTAGATTGGCTTGTTATTGAGTTTTGTAGCTTGGAGTTTTTGGAGCTTGTATGTTGGCTTTGAGCTTTGCTTTGTCAAAATAGATTGTGAGTAGCTATCAGGTCTACAGTCTTAGAATTCATGGATTAGAAGTGTGTGTGAAGCAAGGAACTGTTAGAAGGAACATGACAACATCAAGGCATCTGGTTGTATCTTTCTTCCACATTATATAATACAGTGGCATGTTTCTTTCTCATAAAATCATTCTCATTGTATTACATGACTCCTTGATCACATGTATAATCTTTCATTGAGTATACTATTGTTGCTTTCACTTTGGTTGGTTTGTGTCATTGCAGATCCAATATCACAAGAGCACCAGAGCGGAGCGAGGACAACAAAGATATAAGGAAGAGATATTCAAAGGTATGTCATTCATCTCTTGTTTAATAGTAAATTCGATGATTAGAGCTTAGGGAAAGCGCCATGTCCTGTTTTGTTTTGTTCTAGATCTAGGTGGATCTAGGGGGATTGATTTGTGTCTGCACCTAACAATTATCCCGATAACAAAATTGGCGACTCCACTCGAAAACAAATTGTTTTCCTAGTTTGTCTTGCTTTCTTGCTCTGATTGCCTGGATTCTGTTTTCTGAGTCATTGGGATATCCAGATGAACTCTTTGACTGTTTGAATTCACTGGAAAACCTTCATACTTTTTATTTTTCCATTTTTTATTTGATCGCCGCACTGTATCCCATATGCAACCTACGATGACCATGGATATGCGCACCCTACTTGTTTACACCAGTGTGGAATCTACGCATTCTGCCCTATAGCTAGCTTGCAGAAACCTTAAATCGTTGCAATGTTTGTGGTATCTGGACTGTGGCGATCAGTGGTCGCTGCTCTGTGTTGGTCTACAACCTGCGACAGTTGTGGAAAAATTTGTTTTGGTGGTTTTCCTTGCTCAGATCTGTGATATAGGTTCTGGGGTGAATTTTTGGGTTTGATTATAGTCTTTTTACAGTCTGCTTGATAGTCTTTGAATCTTCTTTTAGCCATCTTTGCTTTGTTTTGGCTTGTTTTGTTTTGAAAGATTTGATCTCTTTCTTTGAGTGCCTTTCAATTACAAAGCATTGTTTTTTCTTTAGAATTGTTTGGTGAAAGAACTTCTTTTTCTTTTATTGAATAGTTCATGTTAAAAGACAAAATTGTTTGGGTTGCTTTGTTTCATGTCAATTTGTTATTGCTTTTAGCTATATTTGAAACAAGAATTTTTAATTTCTTGCTTTATATTAGTTTGGGGGCATCTTTTCATTTGAAGTAGCGAAATTGCATGATTTTTGGCATTTTTTTTGGTCTTGAAATATGAAAATTTTCCCCCCTCATGGCCCGGGGGGGGGGGCAAGAATCGTGTATTGGTGTATAGTCTCTTTGTCTCATTTCTTGAAGATATTGATATTGATGAGTTTAATAAAATTTTGGGGCATTGTGCATCTGGGAATGATGAACGTTTTCTCCTTCTCGTAATATAGCTTTCATCAAAGTGAAATATTTTCATTCTCATTTCTTTGCATTGTTTAGAGTTGGTCAAAACATCATTTTGTCCACTCCATTTTCCTCTTGAGTAACAACAACCATAAAATAAAGAGCTTATTAAAATTGATTAGACATTTTTATATTTTCTGGTAGCAAACCTACACTAGAGTAGTTGTAGGGCTTTGGAATAGGTGTGAAAGATAACTTTCCAAAGCTAGGAACAAACATAGAATCTTGAGTTAGGGAGCAGTGAAATCCACTTGCTACATTTTGTCTTGGGAATCCCTTCTCACACAAGGGTCAAACCTGAGTTACTCACCCACTCTCGACCCAAGCAAGCTTACTCTCGACCCACCTGTAGTTGATGGAATGATCGATCTGGCACCTTCATTGGTCAGTCTGGTTGATCATGTAGTCAATCTTGTCACGTACTTAGTTGAACCAGTTGACAAAGTGTTTGATCCAAACCCATCCTCGGTCAATCCCACTCTCCCGCTAGAGAGTGAAACCCAAGCGGTCGATCTGTTTCCACCTGTTGACCCCATTCTCCCCTTGGAGAATGAAACCCAAGTAGTTGATTTGATGTCATTATCAGTCCATCCTACTCTCCCACTAGAGAGTAAACCCGATACTTCCCATGTTTTTCTCATTGATACATAATCTATCATGCCAGGGGGCATTCCTCCTTCTCTCGTGGAACCTCCTCCAAGTAATGAGGCCATCCTTTTTAATTGGGGTGTGCTAACTAGACCTCATCTTCCCTCTCACATTCCTTTCCAGATTACAGTACAAGTTTGTGGTCGGGACGTTCCTCAGACGTTGATAGATGAAGGTGCGTCCGTAAGTATTTTGTCCTCTATTGCTTGGTAACCATTGGGTTGTCCTTAGCTTGCGCCGGTTACGCAGAATCTGTTAGCTTTTAACAGAAGAACTAGTTAACCTTTTGGGACCCTTCCTCAGTTTCCTGTAACTTTGGGCAGGAAAACTGTCTTTATTGACATTATGGTAGTCCAAGAGCCGTTGGATTTCGCTTTACTCCTTGGGTGGGATTATGTCTATGCCATGAAATTTATTGTGTCCACTCTTTTTCGTGTGATATATTTCCCTCACGATGGAATAATTGTGACTATTGATCAACTTTCATTCATCGGTCCTGACTGGATGACCTCCCTAAATGGTTCTTATATGGAGACGATATCGCCCCCGCTACAAGTTAATTATGTGGCGTTGTCTCTCATGCCTTCAACTGCTGATGAAGATGAGTCTCTCACTGTAAGATCAGTCTCTTATGACTTAGATCTGGTAGTTGACATGGTGACCTCTTCGATAGGGTTTTTAGAGCTTGATCTCTGGTGTCCTCCCAGAGTGTTGTCCTCTTGGAAGCCATGATGAAGAAGAGAAGCTTTGAGCATGGTTTTCTGATTTCAAGATCATTTAAAAATGAAACCAGCCTTGAGCATGGTTTTCTGATTTCAGGCTCGTTAAAAAATGAAACCAACTGAGGATAGTTTTTGTGTCTCTGTATCAACCTCATTAAAAAATGAAACAAAGATTACGAGCATAGTTACCGTTTATGTGTCAAGCTCGTTAAAAAATGAAATAGTAGTCTGGAGGTTATACCTTGAGTCATGAGCATAGTTCTTCTCATGTGTCAAGCTCGTTAAAAAATGAAACAACTTCCCCCTCTCCATTTGGGTCAAGTCCTAGGTATAGTATTTGAAGCTTCATTTCATCCACTTGTGCCGTTGGATGAAACAAAGCTTGGGGTGCATTGCTTCTAGCCTCTAGACTTCATGCTGAAGTTAAGCCGCTAGCTTCTTAAGCTAGGGGCTAAGTACCAACCATCCCTGAATAATGTGTTGGGAAGTTCAAGCATAGTTTTCTATGGTTCAAGCTTGTATAAAAATGAAACCACCTACCTCAAGCATAGTTTCCTCTGGTTCGAGCTTGTGTAAAAATTAAACCAGGTCCAAGCATAGTTTTGTTTAGTTTTTAAGCTTGTGTAAAAATAAAATCTATCCCAAGCATAGTTTTTTTTTTTTTTTTTTAAGCTTGCGTAAAAATGAAAACAATCCTGAGCTTAGTCTTTGTTCTTTCTCATGCTCGTAAATCAATGAGAATGTAACCGAGTATACTTTTATCATTTTTGTGGACTCGCAAAGGTTATACGAAAAAAGGAAACCCCCCAGAGTTCCCTTTAAGCTCTTTTCAAACTCTCTAAACATGAAAAGATTGCCGAGCGACCTTGTTCTTTTCACGCTCATAAAAGTATTTTAAGAAAACGTTTGATGGGTGGTAGGTTATCACATTTTCGGTCTCATCAAACTAATTTACAAAAAAGGAACTGAGAGAGTTCTCTTTAAGTGTTTTTCAGACTCTCTAAATATGAAAAGCCCCTGAGTTTTCTTTCTTTGGACTCGCAAAACAAGCATCAAAAGGCCCATATGGGACCAAACCACTCCTTCCTAGGGTTCGTTAAACATACTCTGAGGGACTCATCTCAAGGATGAGATTACAATTCAAGCATATGTTATCCTCCTCAAGCTTGTGTAAAAATAAAGAAGTACTCACCATAAATGGTCGGGGAAAAATTGGGAAAGAAATGTATCTAAACCTGTATTCTATGAAAGAGTAACCTTTGAACATGACACCCTTTCACTCGCTTTGTGTCTAGGTTGGAAAATCTGCTTGTCTCTTGATCATACTCTTATAAGATTACAAATTGGTCTGTGATCCCTGTTGTTGAGTCAGTTTTTCTGAGACATTTTTTGTGTCGTCAATATGTTCAAAGAGAAGTGCAACCCGTAAATCCTTCTATTGCATCGTCTATTTCTGCATTTCTTAAGCCTTTTATTGCGTTGACCATCCCTGAGTTAGTCCTGAATCACTTGTTACTCTGATCCACCTCAAATCTTTTTACCCGTTTCGTGTCATTGATGGAGGATACATTAAGGCCTTCCTGTGACGAGTATTTTCCTGTCGAATTCAACTCATTATCCAATAATTATACTTAGAAACTAATTGGTACCTTGGAACTTGCATGCCTCAATGGCAGGTTTCCTCGCTTTCGACAGTGGGTTTTCATTATTGACCCCTGATCGAGAGATTCCGTCGAGTGTTCGACTTCAGCTCATTAATTCAAATTCGTTGGATTTTACTAGAGTACCTTGGAAGTCATTGACATTAATGGTGATTTCCGTCACACTTGTTAACGGTATTCATTAATGACCGGTAATCAAGTGGTTTCTACCATGTTTGACTTCATCACATGCATTCGCATGGTTATATTTGTACTATAGAGTGGTGGAGATGAAGACCCTGGATCTTTTCTGATAGATTCAGGTTGTGTTGGAGTATATTCATATGGTACTGTTGCATAGATCCACATTGTATGTCTCATGGCAATGTTCAAATTTGAGTCTTTAACACATAGATCCACAGTGTATTTTTGGTGGCTATGTTCAGATTTAAGTCATAATGGCATGGATCCACAGTGTATGTTTGGTGGCCATGACTTGTATTACTTGACATGGATCTTCGCATGTCGACATTTATGCTTTGATTCATTTGTATTCTAAGTATGGGAATGCCTACCTCAGTGATGATATATTATTGTACTGTATTTCCTTGTTTGTTGGCAGGTTTCCGATCGACTATTCCTTGTTCCCTACACACACTTGACAAAGTATTTCAGCTATCACTCTGTTCTAACATCATACTTTGTGGGGATCTTTGTTACACATTATTTTCGTCACCCTTATGATCATTAATGATGTAAACCTATATGTTTCCTTCAAAAGGGGTCAGTGGCCTGAATTCTTGAAGAAAGAAGGGAGACGAACTTTTCCTGAGAGAAGAAGTTGTATTTTCCTTTGTAAAAACCCTATTAAGGAGGATTTCCGCAGGTTGCACTATACGCAAGGTGCGGTGATGCCTGATTTACGCACCCTGCTCTAAAGCTAGATTGGGGAGTTTCCGCAAGCTGCACTATAGCTAGGGTGCGGAAATTCTTGTACATGGGAAAAACGAGCGTCTTCTTGATACTTCTAGAAGGAGAAGATTCTATGGTGAGGTGGCCTCCGAACGGTTTGGATATTACTCGCTTTCATGATTTAGTGGGATCATCCTAACCTCCTCACCTTATCCTCTTCATCTTATAAAAGGAGAGGAGCTCTCATGGAGAAAGTTAGATTAGCTTGTTATTGAGTTTTGTAGCTTGGAGTTTTTGGAGCTTGTATGTTCGCTTTGAGCTTTGCTTTGTCAAGATAGATTGTGAGTAGCTATCAAATATACAGTCTCAGAATCCGTGGATTAGAAGTGTGTGTGTGAATCAAGGAACTGTTAGAAGGAACCTGACAACATCAAGGCATCTGGTTGTATCTTTCTTCCACATTATATAATACAGTGGCATGTTTCTTTCTCATAAAATCATTCTCATTTTATTACATGACTCCTTGATCACATGTATAAGATTTCATTGAGTATACTATTGTTGCTTTCACTTTGGTTGGTTTGTGTCATTGTAGATCCAATATCACAAGAGTACCGAAACGGAGCGAGGACAACAAAGATATAAGGAAGCGATATTCAAAGGTATGTCATTCATCTCTTGTTTGATAGTAAATTCGATTATTAGAGCTTAGGGAAAGTGCCATGTCCTGTCTTGTTTTGTTCTAGATCTAGGTGGATCTAGGGGGATTGATTCATGTCCGCACTTAACAATTAGCCCGATAACAATAATAATCTTTCCACCCTCCATTTATTCATTTTTCAACACTATAGTTCTAATTGAGCTTGTGATGAATATCAATTACAAGATTTTGTATGAAGGCACTTCCTCCAAGCTATTGTTGTCATATATGAAAGTTTCGTTGGTGATATTTTTGGATTTAATTATCATAACCCATGTTTGTTAGTGTTCACAGTCATACCTATACTAGATCATAATTCCTTAAGGATTCTTAGTTTCTTACCTCCTCTCCATAAGAAAAATAGCATCGGTGTAAATAAGAAGGATGATGACTATACCAATGAGATTCAAGCCAGTACAACCAACATCTTCCAAAAAATATTCTAACTTATCAATGTATATGCCAAAGAGGGTAGGGGACATGGGAAAACCTTGCTTGACTCCTTTATTACAATTATTTTTTTCCGAAAACCCTTAGTTTTCCTAAACTTGTCAATAAAACTCTCATATAACCTTACTACAACGACTCTCAGCTTGGAAGGAAATTTTATCTCTTCTAACCCATTCCAAAGGTTAGTCATGTGCACTATGTCAAAAAAAATTCTAAAATCAACGAAACAACAAAGGAGATTGGTTTTATTATTGTGACACTCCTTCGCAACAATCCTAAGCGTATCAAGATGGTCTACAAATAAATGATAGTCTCTAAATCTAACTTGTCATTTAGCTCTTTTTACATTTGTTTCAAGCCATATGTTGATCTTCTTTTCCAAAACACTTGCAAAATACAACAACGTTGTGTTTTGGTTGTCATAACTTAGAGCTCAATGCTTTGTGAAAAAAAAGAGTGCACCCCAAACTATTCTCCAACGATTTTTTGTCCCCTAGAATGGTGAGAAAAGAGTCATACACAAATTGTCCCCTTACCATCTATCTAACATTTTACCCATGAATGAGAATGCCTCAAATCAACTCTTAAGAAGTACTTGATGGAGTAGGTAACCTAATGTGGTGTTCTTTATCATTGAATTGAATGATGCAAAGAAGAAATGACAAATTACAACCACAATTTCCAAATAAAGAACTAGAATCCCACAAATGTTATACCTTTATCAATGGAAGGAATGTTCACTTGCCTCTTCAAGGGAGAAACCTCCGATTGAGAAGAGATCCTATTAAAAATAAATTCATAATTCATCTCATTATATCGCTTCTACTTATTTATACAATACTATCTACCTCCTAGGAACATTCTAGGGAAGGAAATTTCTAGTAGGTGGAACCTTCAGGAAAGACTTTTATTGCTTTCACACTACTACATGGGTCATATTTACTAGAGATGGCCTCCATACATAGAAACACATAGAAACCTATCTATATACTTAAGGGGTTAGGGAGTTTAGGACCCTAACATGCCCTCCCCCTTAAAAGGAAACATTGTCCTCAAATTTGGAGATGAGGGAATTGTTGAAGGATCTCTATTGGTTTCCATGTGGTATCCTTATGCTGTGTATCCTTCCATTATATCAAGACCTTATAGATAGTGCGCTAGTGGAGATGACACTCTCTTTTTGCAAGAATAGCCTTATGATACAACTAAATGGAACCTTCTTCATCTAGTTTGGGAGGCTATTTTGAACACAACAATTAGATCCAACCATTTTCTTTAAGCAAGAGGCATGAAAGATTGGATGAATTTTAGAGTGGCTTAGAAGTTTTAATTTGTAAGCCACTAGCCCAATACAATTGAGAACCTTATAGGGGTCATAAAACTTTGGAGCAAGATTTTGGTGGTAGTTGTCTTTCAGGGAGGTATACTTATAAGGTTGTAGATGAAGGAACACCTAATCCTCTTCTTCAAAATCGTCTTTAGAGCGATGCTAATCAACATGTTTCTTTATATGACTATGATCCATGACCAAACTATCTTTAAGAATGCAGACATTGTTGACCCAAGTTATGAGGGTTTTGTCGACCTCTTATACCTTAGAGACTATTGGTAAGTAGGATAGTACTGATGGGGGATTTTGACCATAAACAACCTCTAAGGGGGTCATTCGAG
Source organism: Picea mariana (assembly GCA_032191745.1). Classification (NCBI taxonomy): domain Eukaryota; kingdom Viridiplantae; phylum Streptophyta; class Pinopsida; order Pinales; family Pinaceae; genus Picea; species Picea mariana. The sequence continues at coordinate 184,708 of JASDQU010103265.1, read as the reverse complement.
TGCCATGATGATACATTGTATTATAACACCATTGTACTAGGGGTATCCATTGAACCCATTGGGACTATCATTCTAAATTAAACCACCTAAAATATGTTTCCAAACACTCGTTGACAACTTTAGTCTGACCATCACTCTAGGGGTGATAGGCGGTGCTAAGATGCAATTAAGTTCCTTGCATCCTAACCATAAATTGCTAGTGAAAGTGGGATCGCAGTCCGTTACAATAGATGATGGCATACCATGGAGTTTAAATATATTACCCATGAATACTCAAGCTACCATTGAAGCTTTAAAGGGGTGTTGTAGAGAACATAAATGAGCATATATGGAAAGGCAATCAACCACAACCACCATGACAGATTTAGTTCCAGATTTGGGTAACCCCAAAATGAAGTTCATAGAAATGTTAGTCCATACAAATGGCGGAATAGGTAAAGGTTGTAGTTTTCCTGGAGTCTTCACAGTTTCTCCCTTGTGTTGTTGGCAAAGTTCACATTCTTCCACAAAAGTGTGGGTGTCCTTCTTCATGCCTTCCCAAAAAATGAGCATTTGATCTGCTCATGTGGTTTATTACTTGCTATTGAAGATGAATAGAGTTTAGATACCACTATCGATTTAAAGGTGGATTGTTTGTTAAAGTACAGATGCCCTTTATAGTGAAACTCTTCATTTTTCCAAGTGTAGCCTTGAGATGTATGGGGTGCCATTTGAATTTGTTGGATCATGTAGGAAATCTTGGGATCTACAAACTATTATTTGTGGACCTCATTGAACCAATCTACTAGATGAAGGAGAGTGAAAGGAGGGACCCTTCCTCTTAATGCTTTCAAGAGGGAGCATTTGATACCATATTCTCCTTTCCCTTTTTATAAATGATGCCATAATCATATTCCAACATTTTGATGATCCATTTATTTTGATCGAGAGACAAAATCCTTTGTCGTGGGAAGTATTTCAGGCTACAATGATCAGTTTTAATCTAGAAACATTGCCCAATCAGGTAGGGATTCTAGATATCCAGTTGTTTTTGTGTACAACAACCCTCCTAAATTTTCATTTATTGTAAATAAATATAATTTGGGCCCCTTTATTTTTGAAAATTTTTCTTAGTTTGGTTTAATTTTTCTTTGTAAATATGTTTGGAATCCTGATTTCAAACTAAGCATAAATGCACTTGTTAAGTTTAGAGTTGAGGATTTTTCATATTTTGACTCTTATTTATATTGATGATGTATGTATTCTTTTGAATTTCATGAATTTTAACATATAACTCAAAATTCAATTTCAAGATTTTCCTTGAGTCATATCACTTTTAGGTCGATTTCATTGTTTTGTTTAAGTTGTTTTGATTACCAAATTGATCATAAAGTGATGTGTATAGATTTTATATATTATCCATCCCTAATGATCTTGATCATATTGCTTATATACATGTTCATGATAATGTTTTTACCTGAGCTACAAAAAAAACTGTTAGGCTATTCAAAAATTGTTTTTCATTCTAAGTCTTATTCATTTCACCATTTTATATTATTTGGATGAAGAAATAAAGAGAATTTATTTCATATTGAGATTTAATGCACTTTGTTATAGCCTATAATATAATCGAAAATATGCTCAAAGCATTATGCATTAACATGTGATATTCATCATTTATATGGTAAAAGGTTTATGAAATCATGGCAACAATGTTATTAATGTGATTAATGCTATCAACTTAATACATGATTTGGATAACAAAACATTTTGAATTTTGGGTTTTCCATATAGCATTTCAACTTGTTTTTCTTCTACTCCATGTAGTGGGTTAGGATAGCATCATGCTCCTTACCAAAAACACAAAATTAATTCACCCATCAAAGTTGAGATAGGCTTATAATTTTTCATCCTTTCACGATTTAGGGATTTTCTATCATAAGGGTTTTTTCATTATGAGCAAGGGTTTCATACACAGCTCTGTATTTCACATATTCACCTCATATTTTTCTTGGACAATTCTCTCATGGGTTTAATATTCATATTTGAGCCTTCAGGTTTTTAATTTTCTAAAGCAAATTAGTTGAAAATGGTGGGATATCTTTGATCAATTTGAAGGATTAGTGAATACGTGCCTAAACAGAGCAGTAATTTTGCATGGTGAATTATGAACAAGTGGTTGAAAGATGGGGAAACTGACGAAAACCCATTTCCAAAATGGACCATTTTACTTACACAATGGCGATTTCTTCAAAAAGTGGATATTTTCAGAGATATAATAGACTTTCTAGGACGTATTTTTCCTTAAAATTATGTAGCCATCTTTTGTTTTTAGATCCAAAACCAAAAGGGTCAAGTTTTGTGCTTAGTTTCAATGAAGAAATCTACGATTTGGGGATTGCAAGTTTCAGATATTGAAAAAAAGAAGTATGATTTCTCTATTTATATATTTTATTTATAATCTTGAATGATTTGATACGCTCAGGATTATTCTTGAATTCTTGAGTTATTTAGACGAAATCTGAACAAACTGACAAATTTCATTTTCAGTGTCTGATCAACCCTTATTGAATCTCAGAAAAATAAAACATGGGTTTTTCTCATAATGGATCAATTCTGTTGATTCGAGAATATTTTCCCAAATTGATCAGTAGTTTGGGAGATATCTTTGGTCCATTGGAAGACATTTTTCGAGTTGTGCCCATGCATCAACTGAAGGAAAATTTATGAGCAAATCTTGATTTTGAAATTTTATAATTTGTTCTATCATTATTTGACTTTATTTTGCAGGTGAAATCTACAAAATCGTTTGGGATTAGTGAAAGCAATCTCCCTCATCTTCAAACTCCTCAAGAAACCCTGCAACATATTACAACAAGTCAGAGCTTGAAATTTATTTTAAAACACAAATATGAAATTTTGATTGAGAATCTAAAAATATCTATAAATTTTTTGAACATGATGATATTTCTCCACCTGTTATACAAGTTTTTGAAATCAGAAATTTTGTTGTCCATGACTCTTTGAATGATAAAAATAATGGTATTATAGCATTATGTATGTTTGGTAAGCAAAAAGTGGAATTCAAA
>JASDQU010103265.1:138650-180130 GCA_032191745.1 Picea mariana | reverse complement strand
GGTTGTATATATATATATATATATATATATATATATATATATATAAACTTAGCTTAGAACGTAGGTTAGGACACGGGTAACTGGAGACCCATAGAACCAATCAGAATCACCATTTCAATGGAAAAGGGTTTAATTGGGACCCTAACCTGGTGATATTCCCAATGTTGAATATGGTCATATTTGGTCATCAACACCATCATATCATGCAAGATATCCCTGATTTCTTTTTCATAAGTGGATTTTTTGAAGTGCCACTCACATAATTGTTTTTTGGTAAAGGCCAATGGTATTCCATATTGCATGAGGACTTATCTGATGCCTTTACTGGAGGCATCAAATTCCAAAACAAAAGTATTAGTGAATTCTTGTAGAGAAATTATTGGGGTTGTACACATAGAATTCTTCAAATCCTAGCGGGGCTTCAAGTGTTGACACACACTTTGGGCCCTTACCACAAGAGACCTAGGTGAATTCTCAATTCCAGGTGTGGGAACACTTTATTGATTAGCTGCATATAGGAGTAGGGTAATCTACGGCTTCATTCCAACTATAGGAATTTTTTTAAGCAGGGTGGTGATAGGAGCTGATATCTTACCATAGTTCTTGACAAACTTTCTATACTAACTGGTGAGACCAAGAAAACCTTGTAAAATTTTAAGATTTTTGGCATGTGGCCAATCCTTCATTGCTTCAATTTTCTTTGAGTCCACCTTTACACCATCATTACTAACAATATATGACCCAAACATTCTACTTTAGAGACACCAAAATCACATTTAGACCTCTTGAGAAAGAGTTGATGATTAGAAAGAAATTGTAAGACTTGATCCACATGGGTGACATGGACATGTCAAGTTTTATTGTAGATCAGGATGTGATCAATAAATATGAGGACAAAATAACGAAGAAATGGTTGAAATATGTGATTCATGAGACTTTGGAAGGTGGAAGGTGCATTGCAAAGGCCAAAGGGAATCATCATGAACTCATAATGGCCTTCACAAGTGCAAAAAATAGTTTTGGGAATATTGGCCTCCTTCATGTGAATTTGGTGATACATGGAATGGAAATCAAGTTTGGTGAAGAATTGAGCACCTTTGAGCACATCCAAGATATCATCAATGATAGGAATGGGGAAATTATCCTTGATGGTTATTTTATTGAGAGCTCAAAATTCAGGACATGTGTGCCAAGTTCCTTATATTTTTAGGACCATGACAACTGGTGATGAATAAGTATTGATGTTAGGGAATATGACACCAAAAATTAGTAGCTCCTTAACTATATTTTTTTTCTTTTTTTTAAGAAAATGGGTGGCGATAAGGGTGGACAATGGGTGGGAGGCTACCTAGTATGAGAAGAATAGAACGATCATGCACAACTCGAGAGGGTGGGAGGTCTTGGGGGGTTTCAAAGATTGATTGGTATTTGTCCAAGCCTAACTACATGTCAAAATGGATTGGTTGAGAAGGTGTCTCAAAGGATTGAATGGCATGGAATTGGGAAAAAATATTTGAATTCCATTTTTTAAGAAGTTTTTACATGCAATGTGAGTTGATTATCTCTGGAGAACCATTGTGATTCCTTAGAAAGTGTAGTGATGCCCCTCCTACTGGAAACTCATGTATAACTCATAGAAATCCATGGTCATGGGACCTAACATTCTAATTAACCATTTAGCACCGAAAAACAACATCACCACCACCCATTTCAATACCAAACATGTGGGTTTTTGAGGAATAATCACCCATTTGAAGCCATACATTTTTACAATGACCCTTGCGTTTCATGCATCCTCCATTAGAAATCATGATCTAGAATTTTTTCACAGCATGGATATAGCAGTGTGTTTCTTGGCCTACCCATCGATGAATAAATTTATGGGTGCTACCACTATCAATAAAGATAATGTCTTTACAATGTTTGATGTAGACAATCGATTTAAGGGTTTGGGGAGCTGAAATACCAGTCAAGGAATGCATGGATATTTGGGGTTCCACATCTAGCTGAGTAGAGGGATGAATGTCTCCAATTAGCAGAGGAAAAGGTTCCTGAGGTATAGCTTCAACTTTATTCTCCAAAATGTCCTCTAAAATGGCCATAAAGAGTTTTTTCTTCTTACATTTATGCCTCGGAAAATATTTCTCATCACAATTGTAGTAGAGACCTTTAAGTTGGCACTTTTCCATTTCAGCATAGGTTAACTTGTGGATATTGAGAAGAGGAGAGGAAGGAAAGGGATTGGTGGGACAAGGACCAAGAATAAATGATGGTTTTCTTATTTAGGAATTCACCACCTTTTTGGGATTCCTTGGCTCTTTAAGAGGCTTTCAACCAAGTAGTAGGGCGAGACATTAATACTTGGGCATAGATATCTTCCTTCAAACCACTGATAAAGCATTCCCTGAAGAAGGTATCTAAAATTCCTTGGGTGTAGAAGGTGATTTTCTCAAAAGTAGAGATGAAATATTTGGTTGTACCCAATTGCTTCATCTTGGTCAGGTAGCCCAAATAATGAGTGTTTTGTTCAAAAAATTCATAACGGCTCGAGAAAATTTGTGTCCAAGCAATATAACTCATGTGGGAGTTATTATTCCATTTACACCATTGATAATGTTCATTATCTAAATATGAGACACCCACACAAAGTTTCATTAATTCATCGATGATGCCATGTAGGGAAAAAAAGTGTTCCATCTGAGTGACCCAACTTGTGGGGTTGGAGCCATCAAATTTGTTTATACAATTTAGGAATTTGATGCCATGTCTGATTCATAGGGTTACAAACAAATGGGTGAGATTTAGGCCACGAGGGACTGGATGATTCAATTCCCTCTGGTTTGGACGGTTGTTCTTGGTACTAATAACCCTTGAATTGATTGTACATAGACACGAGAAAAAATTTCCTCGATCGAGGAGTGGGTGTGATTTGTTTTGTGATGTAACTCATCACACAAATATTCCAAGGTGGAGACTTGATTCTTGAGCTTGTTGTTTTTGGTAGTGTAATGTCCCCATTTTTGGATTCCCCTATTTTGCAGTCAGAGGTGACCTTATGAGTTTATGTAAGCCTGACCAGAGGAGTAAAATGAGGATAACAGTGAGTTCGGGAAATTTGGTGGAGTTATATGGGGCGTAGGTAGTCCATTCACCATTTTCCATCATCAGGATCCTTTCCACACAGTTTTCTCTTGGTTCCGTGGCATTCCGACGATTTCTGCAATTTTGTGTTATTATTAATCATACTTTAATTAAATACACATAAGGTACTATTTTGATCATATTATCTTAGGGGATACCTTTGTGTAATAGCTTGTTGGAACCAACGATGAAAATATCTAAAGGTTGGGATGATGAGAAAGGGACTTCCGGTATCCGGGAATGTCTCAAAAGCCAATTAATCACTTTCTGACATGAAAAAGGGGTTTAAAAATGGTTATAAAGTGATTTTAATGTTCATATGGATTTGGTCAAAGAGAGTAAATATCTAGAAGGGGTTCGCAGAAGTATAAAGGAAGGGAAACACTTCACCTTCCTCATTATGAATTGATCTCTTATTTGAACTTCTCTTAGAGACGAGGTTTTTGTTGGGGTTTTGGGAAACATCCTTCCACGATTGGTTTTGTTTTGGTGGTGCAGTATCCACCCTAGCTAAAGGAAGGGGAGAATCCATCCGGGGTTCTCATCGGGATTTCAACTTATTTTTTGTCTTCATTGGAGTATAGAGAATTGCTTGGAAAAATTCATAAGTCTACATTGAGGAGAAGATTCATCTACTTTATAGTTCGAGAGGGTTGAGGAGGTCGTGAGACTGGCTGGGCATGTCGTGATGCTTTGAGATGATCGAGAGAATCATAGGTTTCCATAGAGGGATGATTTTCTTTGCAGAACCACAGGAATTCGAGGATATTGTGGACTCGATTGGAGGTTCGTAGCATTAGAGGGGGGTGTGGGGTTTCTAGAATACACGATCATCTCCCTTCTTCCAAAGTTGAGTGACAAAGAGAGGTCGTGGGGGGGCCTTTTAGGTTGATTCCACTCTTCAACAGATCTGAGGAGCCAAGGAAGGGTCACAGAGTACAGTACAGGTCGTGAAGGTAAAAGGAAGGGGTCATGATCCCATGGTAATGTGCCACATGATCTTGGGGGGACAATCTATCCCTTTCTATGCTGAACAATGAGGTATAGAGGAGGCCGCAAAAGAATTTCGCAGGTCGGGAAGATCAGGGAGAGGTCATGGGCTCTTGGAGTTGCGTTGTGGGAATATTACAACAGTAGGAGAGGGTAGCGAAGGGTTTGGAGGAGTGTGGATCAAATTGGTAGCATTTATTGAAGTGACAAAGGAATTGTTCTAGATTTTGGCTTGTTTCTTGTGTGTTTAGTTGATTTGTTACAGCTACATAGCAGCCACTAGACTTTGTATTGTTATTGGGTTTTTCCATCCATAATAAAAGTGCCTACATTATCCCTTATATTTCATGAATATTCTGGATGCATGTGATATGTTTAACAAAATTCCCATTGTTATAACACATGCAAATTGTTTTTAAAAAGTTACCAATCAGTAGAAAATATTGTATGCAAAGTATTTGGTAAAAACGTACAACTAAAACACACCATAAAACATAATATCACAACCAAGTACTCTTAGGGATATTACAGTGGCATCAAAGTTGGATATCTTTGCAGACTGAGGGGAAACAATGGGAAGGAAATCATATTGTGTACATACAGGTGTAAGAAAGGATGATAGCAGTGTTTGCACTCATGTGGTTAAGTGAGATGGAGAAATATCTAGAGCCTGTGACTGAAATATTAAGGAGGCTAGCAACAATTAAAAATATGACTTACCACTACCAGGAGTATTTAGTAATGGGTGAGGAGATCTGTGTAGCTTTTCCTTTTAAAGGTTATTTCACCCTCAAGTACGAATGTTGGCCCAAGAATGTGAACAAGGATTCATTTAAAGGCATAGGGTAGAAATTGATGAGAGGTGAGAAGGTGGAGGAAGATGCATCTAGCCATGAGGAGGATGTATGCATAGAGGAAGACTAAACAACAACCTATGATACATCATCAAAGCTAACCGATGAGGCTGATGAAACTAGTGTGTCAGATGGGTATACCTCTGATAAATCAACAAAAGATGAGGATGCAACATCTTAGAAGGTGATATGCATTAGTTTATTAGCTTTATTAACATACTTCGCAGAGTATTCTAACAACACTTAGAAGGTGATATGCATTAGTTTATTAGCTTTATTAACATCGCAGAACAAACCCTAAGATAGTTCGGCGCAGTAACAATAGAGATTAAGTACTTTGATTATTTAGCACATAGCACATTCATTCATTCTTAACACAACTAAGCACTAAGCATCAACAGATCTATCTAATATACATAATAAGAAAAGCACTGAGCAGATTCATAGCATAACCAACAAAGCACAAAGAAAACCAAAGGTACAAGATATACATGGTTCACCGTAGTGTGGGGCTTTGTCCACCAAATGTTTCGTCTTCTTTATTATTCTTCAATCTCTTACATTCATCCGCTCCTGTGCATTAAGCCACAGAGCCAAGCTTCCCACCAGACAGGATATCTGCGCACCGCGCACCAGATCCTCCTTCCCAAAACTAGGTCAAGGCACAGAGCCAATTTCTCTATTGAGCACAGAGCCTTACATACACATTTTGTTGCACAAAGCAACTCAGAACTACTTGCACTTAGCCTCTTTTTCCACTGTTCTCTTCACCCCTTTCTACATTACATTCTTACTTATTTATACTTTTACAATACGGCCTAATCATAGGTAAACCCATGGGTCGACATCCCGTAACCCATTACAAAAACCCTCAGGAACCCCTTGTTGGGTCCACATAGCCCGCAAAATAAGTGAGATCCATCATCTCATCTCTGCTTGGGTGCTCCATCTTCGACCAACCTATCGAAGTCCAAAAGTGGTCCAAACTTGACCAAGGTTTCCTTGAAACTTGGTCGAGGGCCAACATTCACAGTCAAGGAACAATTCATTTTTTATTGGGGGAAGCTAATTTCCATTGAAATCTATTCCCAAGTGTCACAATTCAAAGAAGATAATAAATTTTATATGTCATCCTACTTGATTTTTGCAATAGTGCATTGATGTCTGTTTCCAAAATTGTCTCTGTCCAAGAAAATAAACTATGAATTCAACCCAGTAACATTCTGGTACAAGGCCTTGTGGAGGCATAAGGCCTCCCATTGTTTTTATGAGGTTTTTAATGACTTTGTCTTAGTTTTCAAAGATTTATTATTAGGAAAGGATGCTCCCCGGATGTCTGGCCAGGAAAACAAGTTTTTGCACAGGAAGTGGAGACCTGAACGAAAGTAAAATTACAGTGTAATAATGATCTTTGGCTCCAAGGAAAATCCTACTTTCCTTCCATGTCACATCACTGACAAGATGTTTGTTATAGAAATAGCAAGGAAATACAACCACTAGTTGCATTTTTTCCATGGAAAGAGAAAAAAACAGTTCATTCCTCTACCCTGGAAAGTCGGGGACTTCGTGTTCAGAAACATCAACAAGATTGACGAATTCGCAGGTCATTTCAAGAAATTGAACCTAAAATATGCTGAAAGGCTAAAAGGGTTCGACCCTAATGGGATTTTTCAAGAACATTTACTATCAATTGGCTGTAGCAGCTCTTTTATTCATAGACGCATGACCGAAGACAGAAACAATGATGAAAACACTCATGTTTCTGATGATTGTGATGTAGAGACATTGCAAAGCGCAACTGAATTGTATAGACAGCAAGGAAAAGGCTCTGGTGAGAAGAGTGTCCAATCCCCAGCCAGCACTCCCAAGAGCACGACATCACGGAGCATCACTTCAACGACCCATCCGAGTAAGAAAGCAACCCAGAAATATTCAAATGGAGGAGGAGATAAGAACACTCCTCGCGGAAAAATTGATAGTTCTCACAAGCTTCCCCTGACGAAGAAGAGAAAAAACATTGTAGGGCAGGAGGAAGAGCTCGAAATTCAAAGTGAGGACATGCAACTTGAAACTTACGTGGATGTCATGCTCCCCAAAGTTGATCCGCCCGCGGATGCGATGCACCATAGTTCCACAATGGAAATAGCTGAGACCGACATTTTTGAATGAAGATGAATCCTTCGTATTCCAGAGCGTTGTTTTTTACAGCTAATCTAAAAATTTAACTATTGAAAAGAGAGATGTAAAAAATATGAAAGGAAAATCTCGTTCAGAGATTAAATTTAGGAAAATACAGTCATCCCAAATCTCTCGATTTCACCGCGCAACCATTGATTCTCTTGATGATTCCACTGGAGGAATTGAAGCGGAGAATGCCAGACTGAACGATCGAATCAAGGAATTGGAGGCTTTCATTGCTACCCCAGTGTTTTTCAGTCCTTTAGCAAAAATCGTGTCTGCTACCCTTGCAGCCAAGTTAAAAGGATCCTCCAACCTCCTCACATCCTGTAGAGCCTATGTAGAGAAGAATATCAAGAAAAGAATGCAGCTAATTACTGAAGTCTGGGAAACATCACAAAATATAGCTTCCTTTCGAACGAGGGAAAATGATTTGCATGGACATTTGTAGAAGAATTTAAAAAATGAAGAACATTTCTATCAACAGACGATGATCCCTTTTGTCAACCATGCCATAAACAGCTCCGATCTGAAAAGAATACAAGAGGATCTCCCCTTCCCAAAGCAGATCAAACAATTAAAAGCATGCTGGAAAGAGAAAGTTAAGAACTTGCAGCTCATTGTTGAATCATGTGAACAAGCCATATCAGAGAAAGAATAATTATTCAGAAACCTGACCCAAACAGACTTAGCCGGAAGTACCAACGAGGTTAAAGACCCAAACTTAATCCTCAAATCCTTGTCCTTAACCAAGAAAGCCTTCGATGAACAACTTGATATTTTAAAGGGGTTGTCTTTAGAAAAGTTTTACGACATCCTTGAATATGGTGAAGATGACGTCAAGAACTGGCTAGTGGACTATTCGACACAAAATGAAAAAATTGAACAGGATCTGCATAGTATTTCTATGGATCTAAGGAAATTAGAAAACGAGCTTTTCAACATAGAAATCCAGGATGAAATCAATGTGGCCCCCATGAGAAGCTACATTGAAGAATGGCTCCAAAGGAGAATGGACAAGTTCACCGACGAAGGGCAACAACCGGTTGGCACGATTCCAGTGGTCGTTGACGAGAGCAACAAAAACGCATCAGCTTCATAGTAACTCTATATTGATCACATCTTGCTTTCTTTATCAATCCAGTTATTCTACCTCTTTAAATAGAAATCTCTAACCAAAGACTCATAGCTTTCTATTTCTTCTTTTCAGGTCTTCCTCTCTACCATCGCACACTTCTTCTTTCTACAGTCCTATTTCTTGTACTTATTTCTTTTATGGTCCGCGGGAGCCCCAATCCTAGTCTATATGACAAACGTATTTAAATATCCAGAAATATGGAACAGATTCTAGAAATATGTAACAGACATTATTAATTTTTGATAAATTTCAAAGAAAACTAATTCGGGAACAATTTCGACAGTGTGAACAGATTCCAGAAATATGTAACAGACATTATTATTTTTTGATAAATTTCAAAGAAAATTGATTCGGAAACAATTTTTGTTTTGGAATGTTAAATTTTTTTTCTTCAACTAAGTTGGATGTCAGGAAATTGTGTTTATTATATTTGAATGTTTAATGTGTGTGATTCCTGGTCCTTTTTTCCATGAACCTTTACTTCAAGTCATTGAATGAAATTTTCAGAAATATGGAATAGGCATTATTAATTTTTGATAAATTTCAAAAAAAACTAATCCGGGAACAATTTCGACAGTGTGAACAGATTCTAGAAATAAACATTATTAATTTTTGATAAATTTCAAAGAAAACTAATTCAGAAACAATTTTTGTTTCGGAATGTTAATTTTTTTTTCTTCAACTAAGTTGGATGTCAGGAAATTGTGTTTATTGTATTTGAATGTTTAATGTGTTTGATTCCTGATCCTTTTTTCCAGGAACCTTTATTTCAAGTCATTGAGACAAAAAATTTCTAAGTCTCATGTTTGAAGTATACACACCCCGGGAAAAAACTGCCTCGTTCGCATATTAAGCACATATTAATATAATATTATGATTAACTAATTTGGGGGTCATCTACCAGCCCAATGTCTTATGGCTGGCGTGTGGCACACTGCCACGAGTCATCCTCTGCATGGATACCACATGTACTTCAAGCTACTTCCCACGTGTCTCTGTTGTTTTAGACTTCTGTTTCTCCCTCGATCTCGTCATAGCAGTGCATTTATCCTCATTCCAACCTCAGAGGGACTACGTTACCATGCAACACTTGTTTGAATATTAACGCATCCACTATGCACTACCATTTTACAACTTCAATCCATGTCAAATGCGTAAAATATTTTAATAAATTTATATAAAGTTTGAGTTCTTAATTTTTTATGTATTGATTTGAATTTAATGTAACACTTCAATCCATGTCAAATGCGTAAAATATTTTAATAAATTTATATAAAGTTTGAGTTCTTAATTTTTTTATGTATTGATTTGAATTTAATGTAAAAATCATGTGGAGAAATATAAAATCAAATACATGTCATTAAAAAGTTTGATGAAATAAATATTCTTTAAACTTAATATCTAAAACTAAAAAATATCTCTGTTATATTGTTATATATTAAAAATATTTTAAATAAAATTAAAACATTTTATAATAAACTTTTAATTGATATCACGTCGCTCCAATCTTTTTCAAAACTAAAAGATCTTTACTGTAACAAAACAAGCCAGCCGTCTTTCTTGACACATTTCTCAATTATGATGCACATTATATTTTACTTTTCGTAGAGGACACATGTATTATAACATTAAAATTCATTTTGAACATCTATAAGTAAATAAAGTATGATTAAATATATAATTTTTAATTTTAATATCATGTCAAAATACGACCTATTTTGATTTCATTCCATTATATAATAAAAACTTTTTAATATGAAGTAAGTAAAATAAAAAAATCATATTTGAACCTTTTTTGTTTTTTTAATTGAATATCATAAAGTTTATATGGTTGATGTTTGTATTATGGTAAAGTTACTTTCATATCTCGTTTTGTGTTTAACATGTGGAAATTGTTTTTAATGTTTTTCAAGGAGATTTACTTTAATCAAGTGATTATTAAAGTGAATGTACTTTTATAATTAATGGAGTTTAATTTAAGTTAAATGTCTAACATTTGACATTAGTGAGTTAAATTAATTCATAGTCATTAGATCATAAAGTGAAGGTGAGATCTAATTTCAGTCATTGATCACTTTAGAGATTTAGGGTTTTGGATTTAGGGTAAACTCAAGATTATAAAAGTAGGCCTAAGTGAGAGGAGGAGACACACAGAGAGTGAGATACGAGATCTCATTGATTGGGTGGAGAAGGACTTCTATCCAAGTGTGTAGGGGCAAGGTTTGAGGAAAGGAGCAAAGGGGCAGCAAGAAATAGCAGCCAACAAGATCGAAGGACAAATCTTGAGGTTTGATAGGCTAGGTTGTTTTTTGTTTTGTATATTCCTTAGGTGGCTCATTATCCTAGGACCGGAGCCCAGATTTTATATTAATAAAATCAACATTGTATTGGTTTTCCCTTACGGGGTTTTTCCAGGGGTATTCACCCAGAAAATTACATGTGCAAATGTGAATGGTTTTCTTATGGTGCTTTCTCTCATTTATTTATTTAGATTGTTAAAACTCAATCGTGATTTTATCCAGTAAATTTGCTTAATGAGTTTATTACAACAAGTGTTTACTAGGAAGTAATTGTCGAGTGTTGGGTTGCCAAAATTTAACATGGTGTCAAAGTTGTGGTTATGAAAGGAGGAAGTGAGGTTGTACACAGACAATGTAATTTTATGCAACGCAAGAAATTTTTTATTGCAGGTCTGCATGGTTAATTAAAAAATAATAAGAAGAAAGGAAAGAAATAAAAAATAAAAAAACAATCATATGGGTCGTACGGCCATAGGTGTTGATCAGTTGAATTTGCGGGGTCTGCACAAGTTGGAAAAGGATTAGACTGTTGAGTGAGCAGCCGCTAGCTGCATATTTAGAGGTCGTGTGCTGGGAAAAATCTGACTTTGGCCGAAGATTGTTTGTTTAGGAGTGGTTGCGACTGAGGAGCATCCAGCCGCCAAACAACGGAGAGGCTAGACGCAAGCATGTGAAAGGCGTGGTGCAGTTTCAGGAGAGGGATGAGGTTGTGGAACAGAGAAAGCAAGACGACAAGAGGTAAGGAGAAATAATGGTTGTCATTGCAGGTCTCAACAGTAGGTTGTCGTAGGAGCACTTGTTGGCAGGACTAGTCGGTTGGCCATAACCGCCAGGGCAAGGTCAACCACCACAGTTAGCCAGGCGTGGGCAGTAAGGCCATAGGACAATAGAGTGCCAACCAAGGAGGCGGCCGCCAGCAGGGCCCAAGAATCCTAGGACAGTGTAGGCAGGTTGTTGGGCAGCCCAGAAAATCTCGAGCAACAGTTGGGTAGACCATAGGAAGTTCGGGCAGCAATAGAAAGTTGCGGGCAAAGGTTTGGGAAGCAGGGCAGTGGGTCTGGGCAATAGAAAATTTATGTGTTGGGTGGATTTTTGAGTAATGGCATAAGGTTGGACAACCAGTAAGGAGATCTCGGATAGGTGAAGCCACATGAGAGCACATAGGAGCAAAGAAAGACTTTTTCTCATGTGTTAGAGTCATCCACTTTGGAGCAAAGAAGGATTTTTTCTCAAGTGCTTGAGTCATGAAGGATTGTGGCTCAAAGAGATATTAGATGGGTGAAGAAGGACTTTCATCCAGAGATCAGGGGATGACAGATATATTGGAGTCAGTTACTCATAGATGGAGCAAAGAAGGAATGGTTGCATAAGATATGCTTAGTCCAAAGGAGAAGAGAGATAGATCTGAGCGACATATATGAGCTCCATCAATTTGTTGTATTTATCTTCTAAGTTGACAAGGAACATGATAGGGACACATGAATTGTTCACCACATGGTTAGAGACGGACTCATATATACATGTGGAGCTTGGCACCCATGCCAAGTATGGTGTAGAGGGAGTTGGAACAATCAAATTCCAGCTAGAATCAAAAGGTTCTCTAGAGGAGACAAATGTGTTGTATGTCCCATAGTTGAGGAGATTTTTGGTATCAATCTCAGATCTTGAGGAAAAGGGTTATGCAGTCTTGCTCCAGAATGGAAAAGTGTTCATGCATTCAAAGGGAGCTAGCTATGACACAACATTCAACATTGGTGTCAAAGAGGGAAAGATATACAAGTTGTAGGGAAAGCCTATAGATGTATCCAAGGGGATTTTAGATCATGGATCAATGTTAATGACAAAGGATGAGTAGCAGGAGGCTCCAAAGGGTGAGCAGAGTTCACAAACTTCCAGTGTCAGGAGTCAACCTTCAAATGGGAAGAGGGAGTTATCCCCTTCCATTTTTGTTAGGACACTGAGTTGGTATGAGCTGAAATTGATGGATGCTCAAGAGCATGAGGAGGCTCCTAGGAGTATGGACAAGGAGAGCAAACCTCTAAAGAAGTTTCCATACTTCAAGGCACGAATGTGTAGTGTCATCAATTCCAAGACTTCCAGTGTTCAAGGAGTAGCTGACCAACATGGTTGGAGGGATGTTAGTGTGAAGGATGATTTGTGTTACATTGTGTTAGGATCAGAGGGAGAACCGGTTCTAGGTAGCTCTTTGAGAAGTACCTTCCTTGTTAAGAGAGAGTGTTTATGTTTGTATCATCGGACAGGTACTTCCATATCAGTTTTGTGTCTAACATGTGGAAATCATCCTTAATGCGTCTTGGGACTTAGGAGATTCACTATAATTAAGTGATTATTAAAGTGAATGTACTTTTATAATTAATGGAGTTTAATTTAATTCAAATGCCTAAGTATTTGGCATTAGTGAGTTAAATTAAATCCTAGTCATTAGATCATAAAGTGAAGGTGAGATCTAATCTCAACCATTGATCACTTTGGAGATCCAGGGTTTTGGATTTAGGGTAAACTCAAGATCATAAAAGGTAGGGTAAGTGAGAGGAGGAGACACACACAGAGTGAGATAGGAGATCTTGTTGGGTTTAACTACTTTATTTACTTTGATCTTACCTTACTATCATAAGTTAACCTAGGTTCATATTTAACAAGCTTCCAACAAAATCCCTCTAAAACTGTCAACCCTCCTGGTAAACCAGAAGGTAGTGTGGTACACAGGGTGCATTGTGCAGTCTCACCCGAGATAGTCCTATGGGTGGTTGCAATGCTCAGACGCTTGCAGGCTGGCAATAAGTGGGGATCTGTAATTGTGTCTTGTGATCTTCCTTTATTTAATCTAACATCTTAATTAATCAGTCACTCTTACTCATGCATGTGAAATATCAGATCTAACTGGTCCCTTCATTCATTTATCTAGCATTTAATCATTAACAACAATGGAGATGCATAACATTTAGGCACATAACACAAGTTATATCGTGGTTCACCCCCTCCTGGGTTAGGTCCACAAAGATTTGGCTCTCAAGCTCTTTTATTATATCTCAACAATATATCGTGTCGCGTGAGTTTACAGTCTTGGATCTTACAATCTCAACAGGCTTCTCGATCCCTGTGAGGCTGACTAGATCGCACCAAGCTCCTCAGCTTGCGATCTAACCCTCAGGATCAAGTTTCTCAACTTTTCTCTAGCTCACTAGCTTACAAAAGGTTACAGTCCTATCCTTTCTCACTCTCCTCTCTGCATCTCCCTCTGTCTCTCCCTCTACATATTATTGGCTTATCAACCATTACATTATCTTGCAAAAACCCTAACCCTAATGTATTTAGATCTCCCATGGATGTGCGCCTCGCATGCTTCCCTCGCATGTGTTTCTTTTCTCTCCAAAAATGGTATTTTCCCCAAAATGGTCCTTCTCCCAACATGCCCCCAACACTTACATCGTGGCTCGTCCCGAGTCACTGTCTAACTCCCGTGTCTGCCACTACTTGTGCCAGTGCTTCGTACATGTCTACTATCCATTGGCACTGCTCCTAAGTCTGGTTTCTTTTTGTTGTCATGGTTTTACCACATGCGTTGTGACTGGTGGTCTTAAGATCTCGCCCCCCTCCAAGCCCATTTGTTCAAGGCATGCTTTCGCTGTGTCAATTTCCATGACCAACTATTCTGCCTTTTCCTGTAAGGGCTCCAACTGCGCATGTCGTGCAATTTTTTGTGCCTATACTAGTTTTTCTCCTGCCTGAAGGTTCTTCATTTATGTGGTTGTCTTAATCTTCCCTGGCAGGGACATTGTCCTCTGTCGTTTCTTGACATCTACCATTGCAGCGTGCAATTTATCTTCCTTTCCTTGCAGCTCTTGTAGGCCTTCATCTTCTAATAGTTGGGTCTATAGCTAGCCGCTTTTCTCCAACAGTTCTGCCACCAAATGTATATTATGCGCAATGTTCTCTACAGTTTTTGTCGCGTCTTGCTCTCATTGTGCTCAGATTGCTGGCAGAGTCGTAGGTACTGCACACTCCTTCAGTTCCTTGATCTGTTCTTTATATTTTTGTAGAGTCTGTGTTATCTTTGTTATCTTCTCCTCTGAAGATGTTTCCTCCAATATTGTGTCATTTGAGATAGCTTGAAAGACTGCGTCTATCTGGGTCTCCATCTGGTGAACTTTTCGTTGCGTTATATCCTTCCTCTGCCCTTCCTAGCTAATGGCTTCCTTTACTGCCATATTTTCTTCCTGCACTAGATGTAGATTCGTCGTGTCATACCTTGCTCTGGACTGAATCTCTTGCACGACACTAACCTGTAAGTTATATAGCGCTTTTGTTGGTATCTTGGGCATCACCAAGTCTAACGTTTTAATATCCTTCACGAGCTTCTGCATCATTTCCTCATCGATGAACAACATATCTGGTGTTATGATAAACTTATCACTTCCATGTACTGTGATTTGTATCGTTTCTCCGATAGGTCCTCCTTCTCTTACTGGCATCGGTTTGTCCTTTTGTTGTTGTTCCACCTTGATCCTCAACTGTTCTAACATAGTTTTTACCTCCTGTACTCGTTCCAAAATTGAAGCTCTATGGTTTTCCGCATTTTCCCATACTTTTGATAGTCGATCTTCTACTGTATGTCTATCGGTTCTATGTCGTCTTCTGTCAGTGATGTTTCCATTTGTTTCTTGTGGGCCTTTTCTTTCTTCATGGTGCCACTTACTTGTGTAGTTGTTCTCTTCTTTTGGGCGTCTGGTTGTTCAGATGCTTCGGGCATCTGTGTATCCATGCCAGTGTCCTACTCAACTTCTTCATCCATAGTTAGGTCTTGTGCCTCTGTCTGCACTTCCTCTGTACTCAAATGTCCTATTGGTCCTCCCGGTGTCTGCTCTATAGCATGTGGAACCTGTGTCGGATTACATTGTGATGTCTTGTGTGTCCTAGCCTTGTTTCGAAAGGATATGTTGACCCCCCTATCCCTATTGTTGTTTTCTTTTGTTGGGTAGCGCCATTCCTGCCTATTTGTTGCGTGGGGAGTTTGTTATCCTGTGTCTGGACTTGTACTAGTGGCGTTGCGCTTGGGATCTCTGATACTTTCCACTCCTCAGGCAACTCTTGAAACTCCATATGGATGTCTTGTGTCGTCACACAATACTTTAGTTGCAACCACTCCTTGGTGGGGTTCTTCTTTCCCTATAGCCACATGTTGTGGCATGATGTATGGAAATTGGCTATTTGTCCATACTCTTGGATAGTTTCTAGTGATATCCTCCATGTCTCTATCACGTTGTTCTGAATGTCGGTTAAGTATTGTGCGAACATGTCATTGTTGACTTTCTTTACCTTGGGATCTGCGGTGCTTCGCAACGATGTGTAGAGTGTTGCGCCACATTTGTCTGTCCTTGTGAGGAACATCGTATACATTGGTTCATGCCACCCTATAAGTGAAATGAGGATGATTAACCATGAATAGTGGAACTCAGAGACCCAGTATTGTGCATATTTACAATCCTCTAGGAATGAGTTTAGTAGGTACGGGGCCCAGCTCATCGAGCTCCCCTTTACGCATTGTGGCGTAGCTGCTACTACTGCTACAGGCACTTCTTCTTTTCAACACTTGCACATTAATTTGCAACCAAGCAATCTGGCTGCAAACCGAGTTGCAGGATCATTGATGTCATTGATCCTGATTCATCTGTTCCCCCTCTCTACATCATACTTCTCTTTAATATCGCCGAATATGGCCTTTTCCCGAGTCTTGTCATCTAGGTATTGCTCTGAATTCTTCCCATCTGTGGATAGCCCTGTAATCTCTGCGATGATGTCAACATTGATTGGTACCGGCCTATCCATCCATAGGATTCCTCCGTGCACCCTTGCTAGCAACTGTTTAATACATGCATTTATGTATTTTCCCCACCCGAAGTGTGGTATGTCTAAGAGATTCATGATACCTATGTTTTATAGGCCTAGGATCCATTGTGCAGGCTCCAACAGTGGTGTGCCTGATGGGCCCTCTCCCCTACTCTCAGGTAGCTCTGCACTGCCAAATTTGGGAATTTGTGGCATCCGAAACATCGTGGTCAGAGTATTTAGGTTCACTGACTCCTCCTACCATGTTATCCCTAGTTCTCACTTCCTTGGGAATTTTTGGCACTACTATACTTATCTCTGCCTGGGTGCGTTGTATGACCTGCGTATTGGTTTCTGGTTGGAACTTCTTTTTCCCTTGTGAGGATGGTACTCTACCCTCTTTCTTGGTTTCCTGCTCTAGTTCCGGCTCCAGGACTTGCTATGTGGATTCCATGGTTGGTTCTGCTCCCTGTGGCCCTTTACCCCTGGACGCGTCGAATTCCTTACGCATGACATCATCTCCTAGATGCTTGGGCTCCTGTGTGGATTCTTGCTCCTCCTCCACATGTAAAGTGGTTTTCTTGTATTCTGGTGTGTGGATTTCATCCACATCCACCACTGTCGACATATCACTAGCTTCTCCTTGTGGTCCCCATGTAGTACTCTGGATGCTTCGCCTAGTTTTGCTTGGTGCTCCAACCCACGATGGTGACATAGTGGTTACATTCAAACGAAAATCTTTCAATTCACTAGTTGGTATCACAATTCCACACTTCGATCGTTCTTCTGCTCGACTCGACGTTTTGCTTCTTGGCCAAAATCACAATGGGTCAGTTTTTCCCCCTCTTTCCGACTTTATAGTGTGTCAGGGAAATGGAAACTATATCGCACTAATACTTGTCACTTTTTCCCCTTTTGGTTATGCTTCCTGCGCACGATACATTTTTACTTGTTTAATCGATCTTCTGCGCATCGTGTTTTTTGAACGATGGTTTTCTTGCAGTGTCCCATTCCATTTGCCAAGTCTTGTTCTTTCGAGGCTCTCCATGTGCACTGAATTATTCTCTTCTTCTTTTTTGTTAATATCCTAAGTACTAGGAGGTCGACTTCCCTATATAGCTTCAGTCAACTCCCATTGATCATTCCTCTGAGTTTTGTACCTCCTAAGTCTTTCAATTGTACAACTCCCCCGTCTGTGACAATCTTTACTTTGTATGGTCCCAACCAATGCATTATGAACTTTCCTGGGTGCTGAAGAAATTTACTATCATATACAAAGACTAGGTCTCCTTTCATGAAACTCTTCCATTTTATATGTCTGTCATGCCAAGCTTTTTCCCTTGCTTTCTGTACATATTGGTGAAATCCTGCTAGGATTCTATCTTTTTCCATCTCCAGCAACTGACTTAGCCTTTCTTGAACTACACCTCGTTCTGTCATGTTGGTGATTGTTGCTACATGCAAGCTAGGTACCAAAAAATCTNGAAGAAATTTACTATCATATACAAAGACTAGGTCTCCTTTCATGAAACTCTTCCATTTTATATGTCTGTCATGCCAAGCTTTTTCCCTTGCTTTCTGTACATCTTGGTGAAATCCTGCTAGGATTCTATCTTTTTCCATCTCCAGCAACTGACTTAGCCTTTCTTGAACTACACCTCGTTCTGTCATGTTGGTGATTGTTGCTACATGCAAGCTAGGTACCAAAAAATCTAATGGCACCACTGCTTCTTGTCCATACATCAACCTGAATGGTGTCTGCCCCGTCAACTTTTTTCATGTAGTCATGTATTCCCATAGTATTGTTCGTATCTTCAAGTCCCAATCGTCCCTGTTGACATTGCATATTCTTGTCAATGCATTCTCTAGGATATTATTAAAGGCTTCCACTGTACCATTTGCTTGAGGGTGATATGGTGTACTCTTTTGGTGATAGACTTCAAACTCCTCTGTGATAGCCCTAATAGTCTTGTTAATGAAGTGAGTGCCCTGGTCACTCATCAAAATCCTTGGGCATCCAAATCTAGTGATCACTTGCTCAAATAGGAAGTATGATGTTGTCTCTACACTGCAATATTTTACTGGTGTTGTTTTTGCCCATCTTGTTAAGCATTATGTCGCAGTAATAATATACCTTGCTCCTGACCTATTTGTTGGTGGGTTAATTGGTCCCACAAAGTCTATTTCCCATTTGTCGAATATCTACAAGGTTACTTGTGGTCTTAGGGGCATCTCATCCTGTCTATTAGGTTTATCAACCCTATGACATATATCACATCTCTGGCAGTAGTTCTTTGCATCTCTATGAATGGTCGACCACCATAGTCCTACGCGCAATATCTTCTGCGTGGTAGCTTTTCCTGCATAATGTTCTCCTGTTATTATCGCATGGACCTCTGCTAAAATGATCCAGATGGATCTCAGTGGCCATCCACCTTTTCCACTGAATCACCATTTTGAGCCTGTGGTTTTGATAAACCATGGCATTCACCCTTTTGGTGGAGAATGGAATGTAATGTCATCTTCATTTTTTAATTACATACATCATGTAAAGATATTATGTGCATGCCTACAACATAATGTTAATGCATCGGATCCCATTAGAATTTTGTAGTTAAACATGCTCGGGCTAGAGTAGTACTGGGATGGGTGACCGCCCGAGAAGTCCTAGTATTTTACGTGCCTATGGCATTTTATAAACTTAGTCCAATTTATCCCACATGCATCATGGGAATTTTTTTCCTCTCACTCTCTCATACATAATTGAGGTGAAGGAGGCCCTTTAAGCATGCAATGGAGTGTGATGTAAAGCTTCTTGTGAATGAAGCGTAGCCAACATCTCTTTATTTTTAGAGATAAGCTACCCCATTTTTCTAGTTTGTGTTCTACAGTGTTTTTCTATCTTATTCAGTAATAGAAGTTGGGTTTCACTGTATTTCTGTGTTCTCTCCTATATTTTTGTGTATTTCATTGTTATATCTCAGTTATATTTTTGTCTTCATGTCATTCTCAAAATAATCTAGATCAGTGGTATCAGAGCAGTCTGCTCCTTGTCATTTCTCATAGCAGGTCCCCAACAAGGTCAGGGTATAGAGATTTGGGTCTCGAGCTAGTTTCGCTTGAGGACAACCACTTTCATTAGCCCAAGCGACCTCCCATGGAGGAAGAAAAGAGAGATGACAGAGCAGGAGATCCTTTCAAGACATTGCTCAAGGAAGCCCTCGTGCAACAAAGGAACGATATAATGGACAACTTCACTCAGATCCTTCGAAGACTATCGATGGCGACAGTCGAGGCATCTTCAACAAGAAACCATTTCGCAAGTGCGACACCCTTCAAAATACAAGTCAATTTTGATATCCCCTTATTTGAAGGCCAGATAGATGCAGATGCTCTAGAAAAATGGTTGAATCTTCTACAAGGTTATTACTCTATCCAAAAAATTTCCGACAGTGAAAAGATCACCTTCACACTCCTTAAAGCCCTTCCCCATGTCAAATCTTGGTGGGAAGGTTACTAGAAGAGGTACACCACAGATGAATCTACACTATTTGGGAGAGAACCCACTTGGACAGCCTTTTTAGATGCCCTAAAGGAGGAGTTCTACCATGTTAGAAACTATGATGACCAATACATGAGATGGACAACTCTGCGTCAGAAAAGAGATTAGATGGTGTCAAAGTACACCAACATCTTTCATACCTTGCGCTCAAAGCTGGGTATCAAAGACTCTGAGCGGCACCTGGTTTTGAAGTACCACAGTGGTCTACATAGGTATATCCAAAAAAAGATGGATTTTCTGGACATCTCCTCATTGAGAGCTGCTTATCGATATGCAGTCAAAATTGAGCAGAAATTCAAGCAGCAGAGTAAGTGGGAGAGGCATGGAAAAGGAAACTCTAACTCACATAATGAATGACAGAGCAAGGAAGGCCAACCTCAAGAGAGCCAGCTCCAGATGCAGGCAAAGAAGGGTAACGGGAAGTGTAATAAAGACACTGGAAAGTGGTGTGAGTTCCACAACATCCCTTGGCATAAAACTGATGAATGTCGCTCAATACAGTCATTGATGGCGAAGATGAAAGATAAATATCCAAACCCCAACTTGGACCCTGATTTAAAAAATGATAAAATGAGACATATCATTGATGCAGAACCCACTGCTACTGTCGCAACTACAACAATCCAACCAGAAGAGGATCCTAAGGAAGGGGAGTGACTCTTCCATTCACAGATGTGGGTGAAGGGGACCCCACTGCATTTTATTGTTGATAGTGGAATCCAAAAGAACATCATCTCAGCAGAGGTTGTCAAGTAGTTGTATTTTCCAACAACACCACACCTGCAACCATACAACGTCGGGTGGCTTCGCCTAGGTCAAGATCTTTGTGTCAACCAACAATGTCGCATATCCTATGACATCAAGCCCTTCAAGGATGAAGTATTATGTGATGTTTCCCCACTAGAAGCATGTGATGTTCTATTAGGCCACCCATATATGTAGAGGTGTCATTCTATTTATGAGTCTCAACCCCGTCGCATCATTGTTACTCTGGGGGGTCTGCTATACAGGATAACATAGGTAGTTTCAACTATTTTCCCACCAAAACAATTCCACAAAGTAATCTCTCATACTGCAAAGTTTAGACTCTTCACAATCTGATCAGAAGGTGAATAGAAGGACACTGCAACCACTGCAGCCTTAACCCAAAACCCTTCTATCCAACAGAAGTAGATCGACAAGATTGTAGAAGAGTACCAAGATGTTCTCGTTGCACCTACGAGGGTGCCTCCACACTGCCCAGTCAGGCAAGGTTATAACAGAACCCTTCATACTCTTCATGTTTCATTTTCACTGACAAATTCCTCGCACATTTAGGTAGATCATGCAACTAGATTGGTTGAATGGATTCAACCCCTCCAGCAACAAGTTCATGACAGCCTTCAACAAGCTAAGCATGACAGCTTCTTCAACAAGGCAAGCAACACACCAAGCTTCAGATTTAGCATAAGTCTCCCCATCTTCCAAGGGAACTTGACGCAATGGGGACCATTGTTTCCTAAGGGGGGAGGAATGATCCAGATGGATCTCAGTAGCCATCCACCTTTTCCAATGAATCACCATTTTGAGCCTGTGGTTTTGATAAACCATGACATTCAACCTTTTGGTGGAGAATGGAATGTAATGTCATATTCATTTGCTAATTACAAACATCGTGTAATGATCTTATGTACATGCCTACAACATAATGTTAATGCACCAGATCCCATTAGAACTCCACAGTTAAGCGCGCTCGGGCTAGAGTATTACTTGGATGGGTGACTACTCGGGAAATCATAGTATTTTACATGCCTATGGAATTTTATAAACTTAGTCCAATTTATCAAACATGCATCATGGGAATTGTTTTCCTCTCACTCTCTCATACATAATTGAGGTGAAGGAGGCCCTTTAAGCTTGCAATGGAGTGTTATGTAAAGATTCTTGTGAATGAAGCGTAGCCAACATCTCTTTCTTTTTAGAGATAAGCTACCCCATTTTTCCAGTTTGTGTTCTACATTGTTTTTCTATCTTATTCATTAATAGAAATCGGGTTTCACTATATTTATGTGTTCTCTTCTATATTTTTGTGTATTTCATTGTTATATCTCGGTTATATTTCTGCCTTCATGTCATTCTCAAAATAATCTGGATCATAAAATCCTAGGTATTTCATGTTCTAGTACTCATCTTCTCAAGATGTTGTTTGCACCCATCTTATATAAGTGTCATGCAATCAATTGATAGTCTGCAGCTTGGACTACCATATTTTTCTTCTACGCAGTGTTGAATTCTTGTGGCGTGGTCCATATTCTCAAGTATTGTATGATGTCAGTAAAATATTCATCAGCTACTTGGATTGAAAATAAATGTGCATCAGGGAAGTTTTCCTCTAAGTTCGTAGGTTCCTCTCCATTAGTGATCCTTGATAGGTGATTGGGTCCTACATTCAACTTCCCTGGCTTGACTATTACTTCAAATTCAAATTCCTGAAACAACAGTAACCATCTACAAATTCTCCCTCCCCAACATTGGCTTATTGAGTAGGTATTTAAGAGCTGAATGATCTGTAAACATCTTGAAATGTTTTCCCAGTAAGTAATGTCTAAACTTCTTGAGTGCATAAACCATAGCTATGACTTTTCTTTTTGTGGTATTTTAATTCTTCTCTGACTCTGACAGATTTCTGCTAGCAAATGCTATAGGATGGTCCAATTCCCCTTGTTCCTGGTTGTACCATAATAGCTCCAAGTGCTATAGTGGATGCATCTACATGCACAATAAATGTCTTTTCCCAATCTAGGAATACTAGTATTGGTGTTGTTACCATCTTCTCTTTTAGAGTTTCCAATCCTTGCTGACATTCCTCATTCCACTGAAATTTACTATCTTTCCTCAACAATTTTTCCATTGTCGCAGTGATCTATGTGTATCCTTTTATGAATTTTTTGTAGTATATTATGTGTCCTAATGTTGCTCTCAACCGACGTACTAATTTTGGTGGTGGTAGATTAACAATCACTGCAATCTTAGCAGGATCTACTAGCCATCCTTGTTTGCACACTATATGTCCCAATAGTATCCCAAAAGGTGTCCCAAAGATGCACTTCTTGATATTTAGTGATATTTGACACTGCCTGCATCTTTCTAACATCAGCCTTAACACCTATGTATGGTCCTTCAACAAACGATACATTGTCCAATCATCTAGGTATACTTCTAAAAATTGATGGATGAATTCTTTAAAAGCAACTATGACTACTCTTAAGAATATAGTTGGTGCATTCTTCAGCCCAAAAGGCATGACTGTGTACTGGTAGGATCTCCATTCTGTAGCAAAAGTGGTCTTGCACCTGTCTTCTGAGGCTATCTTGATTTGATAGTAACCTGAAGATCCATCTGTGAATGAGTATGCTTCATGGCCTCCTACATTTTCCAATACCTCATTTGTGAAAGGGGTAGGGAAAGGGTCATGAAGGCAAGCATCATTCAACTTCCTCAAGTCGACACATCTCCTTATCCCTCCCTACTTCTTCTCTTGAACTACCATAGGGCTGACCCATTCATATTCCTCCACGGGTTTTATGATTCCATCCTCCAACATCTTGTCAATTTATTCTTTTACTTTCTACTTGTATATTGGGTTCGGTCTATATGGTCGTTGTCTGATTGATCTAGCCTCATATTTGAGAGGTATCTTCAACTCTCTTAGCTCTCCTACTATGCCTTTCATTTATGTAAAGGTTGTTGGGAACAGATCATTGTACTCATGCAATAACTTTGTTATGCTTTCTACTATTTTCTCATCCCAATAGTCTCCAATGCTGGCCATTTTGGGGTTCTCAATTGTCCCAATGTTGACTTTCTTCACCTTGATCAGTGCAACAAACACTTCTGATTCCATAGGTGGACCTTCCACCTCTCTTTCACCTTAAACTTTTGTTATCTGAATGTTTCACGGGTCCTCTTCATATGGTGCTTCTTCCTGCACATGATAGCATGACAATAGTTCTTTCACTGTCTGTCTATTCTGTTGTTGATCTTCTGTCATCAATTCAACTTCTGGTTCCTTAATGAATATTACCCCTCTTATTTGTTTGAGTGTTGAATCTATGTTGGGGTTCTCATGTTCAAATGAGAACGTGATTATAAAATTCTGTTGTAATATTGTCCATTCTGAAGTTCCTCTGCGCAGTTCGTGGTCTACATACTAGTTTTTTGGGATTCCTTCTAGTGTATGAATAAAGTGATGAGGCCATTCCTTTGGCGGTGTCATCATCCATAATGTTATGCACTTCTTCAAGTGTTTGATGGGTGACCCCTGCCCATCATATCTCTACATCATTCTATTCTTCTACTCTGCGTTGAATCTAATGCGCAGTAATCGTTTGCATTGGTACCAGTCCTTAACAATATTTTTGTGTGCACCCCACCATCTTGAAGGTGTTGCCTTGAGTGCTATATCTAGAGCTAAGAGCCTCTGATTTGGTAACACTTCATCTTCATATCTTGTTAGGAATTCTTCTACGTCGTTCACCCCATGAAATCTAGGAGGTTCTCTTATCTTTGTACCTACCCATCTTACTGTGCAGTCTATTCTTGCGCATCTTCTTGTGGAGACTTCATGTAATCTCTGCTGCCAATTCTCTAACCCTGTGTTTGAGTCTGACGTGCATGACGTGATACTTCTCCAATTGAGTACCTCATCTGCAGTTGGGTTCACATAATCTTCTTCTCGTGCGGTGGTTCTGTATAACTGGTAAATTTCCTCCAGATCTAAACGGGTTAATTTCCTCTAGATCATCTCATTCATGTATTAATCCTCTAAGCTAGGCTTCTGGAATTCATTTATCGGTAGCTTCATGATATCCACAATCATTCTGGTTTTCCATGGTGGACTGTTTGCAGCTAAGCTCATGTACCAATCCAGTGCAAGATCTCTTAGCGTGATGGCTAATTGCACAAGTTTAGTGTCTTCATCCATGATCTATTTTTCTTCCCAGATATTTTCACAAATGAACAAGTGCTTCTCGGGGTCCTCCAACACCTCTCCCTTGAATTATGGTAATCTAATGGTGGGATCATGTCCTGCCATCCTAAATGTTGAACTACTACCTCCGCGCGGTGTAGATACTTGGCTACCACATCCTAAACTAGCTCCTCCAGTTGTTGTCTCTTGACTAGATGTACTTCCTTATGTCTTCCTTCCCCCAAATTGTCTAAACGATGGTGTTGTTATTGGTGTATTAGTCGCACATGGGTTTATGGGTTCCACACTCACAATGACATGGATAGGAGTGTTTCCTTCTCTTCCTGTTCTTGGACCTCTTTTCTTCCTTTCATATGTCACACGTAGGATTTCCTCATTCTACTCCACAGCTCGGAGATCCTCTACCTCTTCTTCATCACTTTCCAAGCCTTCCCTCACGACTATGGCTTTCTTCTTGTTGTTCATCTTATATTGGTAGGGTACTCCACTACGCGTTCTTCCAGCTATTGCCATGATCTTCTTGATCTGGTCTTCCTCCATCATGATTGGATCCAAGGCCTCCTCCTTCTTTCCTCTATCCATTTCTTCCTCCATTTCTCTGTCTTTTTGTAGTGCTTCCCCCCTTCCCCCATGCACGCAGGGAAGTTTAGTTGTCTGAGGCCATTTTCATTACACCTTTATTATATAGTAACATCTTAATGGAAATACATAGTGATCTGATGTACCTACCTTGAGGTCCCTTCAAGAAATTTTTCTCTGTTGTGCTATAAGACTTCACAGTATCTACTGCAAATTCTATGATAAATCCTGCAACAATGTTGTCTAACTAGAAATCTACGACACGCATAAATTTATTGTCAACTTGTTGTAACTGCGCGATCTCTGCAGGATTCCACTCTAGCTGTTTGATCCGATTTGTAGGGTGGTTATCTTTCAACCTCAATATCCACTTCTGCAACACATGAGGGAAATCATAGAAAAATACTTCATGCAAGTCGTTGAATACATACTTGTCTAGGTATTTGCGCGGTGCTAACTTCGGGTTTCTATTATATTTCTGTCCAAAATCCATCTCCTTTGTTTCCAACCAGCTCTCGATTTCTGCCTTCATTGGGTTCCACGGTCTCAACATCCCATTTTATATTCTCGTTTTCTCACCAGATCTGACATTCTTTTTACGCTTCTTCAATAGATCTTATTCACTTAATCCCATTCTGTTCCAACCGGAAACAAAACCATTTGTTGGGTTTAACTACTTTTTCTACTATGATCTTACCTTACTGTCATAAGTTGACCGAGGTTCATATTTAACAAGCTTCCAATAAAATTCCTCTAAAACTATCGACCCTCTTGGTAAACCAAAAGGCAGCGCGGTACACAGGGTGCACTGCACAGTCTCACCTGAGATATCCCTATGGGTGGCTACAATATTCAGACGCTTGCAGCCTGGGAATAAGTGGGGATCTATAATTGTATCTTGTGATCTTCCTTTATTTAGTCTAACATCTTAATTAATCAGTCACTCTTACTCATGCATCTGAAATATCAGATCTAACTAGTCCCTTCATTCATTTATCTAGCATTTAATCATTAACAACAATGGAGATGCATAAAATTCAGTCACGTAACACAAGTTCTACCATGGTTCACCCCCTCCTGGGCTACGTCCACAAAGATTTGGCTCTCAAGCTCTTTTATTATATCTCGGCAATATATCACGATGCACACATTTACAGTCTTAGATCTTACAATCTCAATAATCTTCCTGATCCCTGTGAAGCTAACTAGATCGCACCAGGCTCCTCAGCCTGGGATCTAGCCCTCGAGATCAAGTTGCTCGACTCTTCTCTAGCTCGCCAGCTTACAAAAGGTTTCACTTTTATCCTTTCTCACTCTCCTCTCAGTCTCTCCCTCTACATATTCTTGGCTTATCAGCCATTACATTATCTTGCAAAAACCTTAACCCTAATGTAGTTAGGTCTCACTTGCATGCGTGCCTCGCATGCTTCCCTCGCATGTGTTGCTTTTCCTTCCACCTGTCTTTTCTTCCACTTCATGATTTTCTCTCCAAAAATGGCCTTTTCCCCAAAATGAGCCTTCTCCCAATATATCTCATTGATTGGGTGGAGAAGGACTTCCATCCAAGTGTGCATGGGCAGGGTTGGAGGAAAGGAGCAAAGGGGCAACAAGGAATAGCAACCAACAAGACCGAAGGACTAATCTTGAGGTTTGATAGGATAAACTATTTGTTCTTTTGTATCTTCCTCGGGTGGGCCATCATCCCAGGGCAGGAACCTAAATTTTATATTAATAAAATCAACATTGTACTGGTTTTCCCTTAGGGGTTTTTCTAGGGGTATTTACCCATAAAATTATGTGTGCAAATGTGTATGGTTTTCTTATTGTGCTTCCATTGATTTATTTATTTAATCGTTAAAACTTAGCCATGCTTTTGTTCAGTAAATTTACTTAATGAATTTATTACAACAAGGGTTTACTAGGAAATAATGGTCGGATGCCGAATTGCCGAAATTTAACATACATACCATGCAAATAATAAATAATAAATAGTCAACAGATGCTTTATATATGTTTGAGCACTATTAAGGATAATGTACAAAGGTGGCCAATCAAAGTATTAACAATTCCATCAATGTATGCAAATTGAAGGCATTGATATGTAGGTTTGATGGCCTTGGTTTATAGTTTGGGAGAAGGTAAATGTTGTTTAATGAAAGGAAGGAGGTGTGTGAATTTTATGTTTTGTGGTGTAAAACAAATTATGTAAAGGTATTTGAGCTATATGGATTAGTGGAAATTTGACTATATTTACTTATTGGGAGATTGTCGTCTGACATAACATTCATATTGTTAAGCGACTTGAGGTGTGAAACTTAATAGAGCTTTGACCACTTATTTAACAATTGCTTCTTTCATTGATTGTCCCCTCCATTTATTTATTTGATTGAAAATATTTGGATATCAAATTATATGGTAAATTTTTTTGAGAAGGGATTTTTATAGTGTATTTGAAAATTACATAACCAAAGAGACGTTATGGTAGAGTGACCATGATTTGGGTAGAGTTAGATTTTATTTTTTGAATCATGGTCCAAAAAGTTAACTTTGTATCACTAACAATTTCTCCAACTCCACTTTGGTGAGATTTTTGAATCTTCTTCTTTGTTTGTGGAAATGAAAGTTTTGCAAGTAACTAAATTTTTTATGGTAAACTTATTAAATTAGAAAAAATCAAAGAGGAAATGGGCATTTTAATCCATGTAGAACAAAGGATTGGAAAACCAGATCATCACTCATCGTGAACAATTTGAATGGATTCAATCATTGAATTATCCAAACATGCCCTATAGGTGCAAACTTGACCAAGAGACAGACACCTAATGAAGGCATTGAACCCCCAAAAGTTTTGCAAACATGAGTAAGGGGCTCAACAAAGACTGCATAGGTAATTTCTGAAAATATCCAAAAAATGAAAAGAAAAACGAAGAAAAACAATGAGTTTGAAAGGTAGTGAGAAATGAAAGACATGTTATAAACAACCAGATCAATAGCTCATTTTCATGACAAAGATCAAGAGCTCATGAAAGAGAAAACATCTAAATATTTTTTTTTTCAAAATAATGGTAGTGTATATTATCAAAAATTGTTGCAACCAAACTTGTACAACTTTCCATACATTTATAAGAAATCATATTCTCGTTCTAGTAGTAACAAACAATAAATCCACAAAATGACTAAGCATGCAAAGCTAAGTCAACTTGCTTATATACTTGCATGTGTACAATCTTACATATTGATTTAAAAGAAAAGTCATTTGACGAAACATACACAAACTAATGGGAAATTAAAACCATGAGCATGCATCATCATCAGAGTTCACCCAAGTCTCAGACCTAGCATCTTCTAGAGAGTTGGTAGAAATTTCAAGATGATTGGAGATGACCAAAAGGCATCTCCTTAGGGGGCAGGTTAACATGACTAGGGATATGCATCATGAAGGCTTTCACAACATCCAAAGAGGCTTCAAACTCCATGTGTTTCACCCTCAAGATAGACTATGTAGAATAGGAGGATACTAACTCCCAATCTTACAGACCCAATAGGTGTTTATAAGCTTCCAAGGCACACTAATTGTGTGTCGTGTTGAACTCTGTATTTTTCTCCTTAAACTGAGTTTTGTAATTCTCGCATGCAAGTACCAAGTAGGTCACATTGCCATGGGCCTCTACAATGTCTTTCTCACACTGATAGATGCATTTTCATCACTTACATTTCCCCAAATCCATAGTAACAACAAGATTATTGACACATATGATGGAGCTTCACCAACATAGCACTATCCACTTCGTTGAGGTTGGACTCAAACAACCCAAGGAAAATGATGAGGCTATAATCCTAAATCCTTCAACATATCTTGGAGAGCCAGAGAAGGGATGAAATAACATAGCCACCAATAAAGTCCAAAAATCAATAAAAAAATGGAATGATCATGTCTCAATCATACATGCAACTTAATTGCTTCTCCATTGTTTTTTCCAATACAAGATATAACATGGAATACCTTCAAAGATATCCTACATGGTTCCCACACTAGGGTTCTTAATACAACAATATTATTCTTAATGACTTCCATGAGATAAGAGAGAGGGTGGTAGGGGAAGGAACACTGAAACAATTTAGCCCCTTCCTCCTCTAAAATCCTCAAATATGAGAAGTGGAGGGGGGAGAATGTTCCCTATTTTTTTTTCCTTTGTTTATATTAATCAAAACCAAGATCACAAGAGAGATCTTATTATCCTCCTTAACCTAATTTAATCCTTAAGGGACAACTCCCTTTTTTAAGAATGGCTCTAGCATTTTCCTTACAATCTGCTTCAAAATTGCAAGTACACTTTACTTAGAAAAAAGATGTTCACTAAGAACTTTTATCTCACCTTATAATTTGAGTGACTCATCACTAAGAAAATTATTTCCTTAACATTAAAATCTTAATAATAAAAGGGTACTCAACCATCAATTTAAAGCCTTTAATAGATTATGATGACCTCTACCTCATTGTCTAAAGCATATCTTATATCCATTTATTTAAAGTCTATATATTTTGTCTTCAAAATTAAGCATGGTAACCCTACCAAACATATACAAATTATTCACTACAAAAACATGTATTAATTATTACACAATATAATATTGATTATTAATATAAAATCCTAACAATAAAAGAGGAGTCAACCAACAATTTAAGACCTTTAATAGATTATGATGACCTCTACCTTATTGTCTCAAGCATTGATTATACCCATATTTATTGAAAGTCGATATATTTTGTCCTCAAAATTAAGCACGATAGTCTTACCAAACATATCAAAATTATTCACTACAAAAACATGTATTAATTATTACACAATATAATATTGATTATTAATATAATAACATGTTTAAGATTTTGTTTTATATGAATAATTAAGTGAACAATAATCACTGACCGGACAAAACTCGATATTAAAGTCCCACTCACTTATGGACAAAACTTATTTATGTGGGCCTTGGCCCAAAAGTCCCACTTAGTGATGTGGGGCTTAAGTGGATGTCATTGATGTGAATGCATAGAACATTGTGGTTAACTAATACTAAGCTCACTCCACGAGGACCTTGTAATTATCCACAACTATGCTCACTCCACCTAACCAAACCATGTCTAGGAAAGTGATATGTGTGATCTTCCCGACATGAGATTGCTTTCATTGTTTACACCCATCTAATGTTCATATGCATTAGGTAGTGACCATTCAACTATTCAAAAGAAATTATATTGATGTGGACATTTAGTCTTATATGATGGTTTTCTTAATTTTTAGTGGAAATGCATTTTTAATTTTTTTTAATTTTTTAATTTTATTTTTTTTTATAAAAATTTAAAGAAAGACATTTTTGGATATGTATTTTTTTATTTATTTTAATTTTTTAATTCTATTTTTTTTATAAAATTTTATTATATTTTTTTTTTGTAAGCAAGATTTTGTATTATATAAAAGTCCTTCTCAGAACCAGGTTCAGGAATACATTTACTAAGTCTAGCGGTTGTAGTTACTGAACTGCTCCCTGAGGAGAAACCAGTTCAGCCAACCGTATATAACAGTATCAAAATTAAACATAGTTGCAGAAAACTAAACTATTTGCTACCACTAGAACTGAAGTAAGGAACAAGCACTGTATAATCCGGAACATACTCTGGCATGGGGACATGGGGCCCAGGTTCCTCAACGATAGGTGTCCCGCCGGCGGTCCAATGCATGTCTGTGGCTGTATTGCTATCATCTGCATGCACCGGAGTGCTCAGGCTGCCACATCTGGCGCCGTCCTTCTCCTTAGCTGTAGTTGCCGAGACGTCGATTGCTCCCGCCGAGATTGCCGAAGGCTCCGCCTGAACGAGAGTCGTCCTGGGCTCTGGAGAAGCTGCCGCACTGTCCATATGGTGACTTTGCTCACTGGAGTTCTCAGGGGTGGCGCTGGAGATGTCAGGGGTGGTGGAATTCTCAGGAGTGTCGTTGGACAGGTCTGGAGCAGCCGGTGGGGGAGGAGCTAGGAGCTGGAGAAGGAGAGAGAGTCTCCCTTCCATTTGCTGGACCCTGAATTGAAGATCGTTTACACCGTCGCGGAGCTCAAACACGAGGTCCTGTAATATAACATAGTGCTCATGCGGCATGGAGGGTGTATTTGGTTTGCTGCGAGGCGATGGAGAGGAGGAAGGCAGGTCGGACGGGGAGCGCCAAGCTTGAGGCCAAGGGGAAACAATTAGAGCTGCAGAACGAGAACCAGAGGTGGATGGACCGGGAGGCGGAGAGGAGGAGCGTCTTGGGTGCCAAGGGGCACCCCTACGAGGGCGCATTCGAAGTCGAATTCGCGACATATCCGAGCTCGGCGTCTGCAGAAGGACTGCAGAGCCAAGGCCAAGCATAAAAATCAACTGTAAAACCATGAAAATCGCCGGACCAGAGCCTAAGTCCTTCGCCCGAGCGAGAATGCCAGAAGGAGAGTGCATGGTTCGGTGCATAGTGGGGATCGAGGGGAGTGGGATTAATGTCCCTCCCGTCATCCATGAATGCGTTTTAATGCGTCGGGTTGGCAGCTACTGCGGGCACGAGTCGAGCACATGGCTCCGTGCTCCGCTGGCCTCCTCCCGTGCTCGTCGGTCACCAAGTGGACCGCATTACCACCCCGATCGGGGAAAATTTTTATTATATTATTAAGTTGATAATTTTATTAAAAAAAACTTATTATATTATTAAGTTGATAATTTTATTTTAGTTAATACAAGTTGTAATAAAATTTACTTATTACTTAGTAGTAATAATTTATTAGAAGATATTTGAGTAAAATTCATCCTCTATCAAACAAACCTAATAACACATATTTAACAATATTCTAGCTATAACAATTTACTAAGCAAAATAATTTTTAAATATCACTTTAAAATTAATAATAATAATAACCAAAATAATTTTTAAATATCACTCCAAAATTAATAATAATAATAATAATAACTAATATTCATATTAAAATAAGTTCATTTTGACTTATTTCTAGTTTCAAATATTATTAAATTTACAACCTTATCTACTTATCTATTAAAGATCATGAAAGATGTAAGTTAAACAATGAAATCTCTTCAATTTCATTAATCTTGCATATTATTTGACCATATAAATTTATATAACTTTGAACATACACGTTTATATATCTATGATTGTTTTTGAATGATATAAATCAAAATCATTTTTTCTTATATTTTTTAGAAAATATATTTTTGAGAAATTTCTAAACACTTCCTCTCATTTTGAAAATAATATCTAATATAAAATGAGTTATGTTATTGTACATTGACAAAAATATATTTTTGAGAAATTTCTAAACACTTCTCCTCATTTTGAAAATAATATCTAATATAAAATAAGTTGTGTTATTATACATTATTATACATTGACTTGATAAAGATATCAAGTAAAGTCCACATACATAAAAACAACTAACTCCAATACTTGAACTTAAAATCTCCTACTTACTATTTACAATTCCATATCACTCAAACTAACCCATCAAACTAAATCAAAATAACTTAAAAAAAAAAACTACAATAAAATCACATTCTCTAACTACACATACCATGATGGAGTTGGATATCTAAATTGCTATATAATTTACAACTAAAGCCCAAAGTTAAATTTTAAAAAGCAAAGTCATATCCATACTTGCAAGGCAATAAGATCTTCAAAGTAGAATATTGTATTAATCAATTGCCCCCCAGTGTAGAATATTATTATGGTGAGCAGTGCCAAAAATTGTAGAATCTTATTATAGCGTGTAATACAAGAATATAAAGGGTGAATATTTATACATACTAACGAAGTTTACAATTCATTATTTATGGGTTATATAAATGACAATTCATTTATTTATGGGTTAATAAAATTAGGTAATAAATTAATTATATATTATAATTAATAATATAATTAAATAATAAATTATGTAATGTTGGTTATACTAATATTTATTATTTTTTAATAGTGGTTATTTATTATTTTGTGTGTATGCTTATAATTGAAATTTGGTAATTTAATGAGTAAACTAATTTTATAGTAAAAATAATTTTTTAACAAAAAAAAAAAATGGACGAAAATTTCAAGTAGAATTAGAGTTTTATTATGATCAAGTTTTGTGTATGGAAGAATGATGTCCTTCAAGAGTTCGACCAATTTTGAATTAAGCTACATCATTGAAAATTTGATAAAGTTCTGAATTGATAAGAAATTTGATCTTTTGTATCACTAGATTCTGGTTAGTGAAGAAAATTTTGTTACAAGAATAGAAGGTTACATTTAACAATATTTATAAATATTTCAACTAACTTTCAACCATTAACATGTTTACAATATCGTGATTGGAAACTTATAATCTAGCTATAGGAAAATGAATTGCTTTGTTTCCTGATGATCATATTTTAAAATTTTGCATAATTGTATAACATTAAGAAGAGCAAAAAAGTGAGAGAGATAAGTTATTGTGATTATTGAACTTCTTTCATTGAATATTCATAATTTTAAATTAAATATAATTATATAAAATTTGAGGAAAAAAAATAGAGAGATTAGTCATTCTCACTATAGCTACAAAATTATGGAACAAAGATATGAAGACAAAGAATAAAGCAAAATTGATGATCGAAGTAGAAATTAAAACTTACTCTGATATTCTGAGTAATGACTATAACGAGGAAGGAGCAAAGGAAATATTGAGGTGTCTGGAAATAGAGAGAAATGAACTATTAAGATCCGAGGAAGAGCAATGGCGATTGCGAAGCAGGGCGCTCTGGTTGGCAGGCAAAGATAGGAACACGAAATATTTTCATAAGATAGCTAGTCATAACAGAGTTAAAAAATATATTTGGGAAATAAACATGGATGATGGTGATAAAGTGGTGGATCAGCAGGGCATTAAAGAAGAAACAGTCCATTACCTTAAGCGTTTCTACAGAGTATCCTCACTACCTAATATAGAAGAAAAATTTAAAATCATAGATCTTTTCCCAGTTATGGTCGATGAAGAGGAAGCAGATACACTGTACAAACCTGTTACTATGGCAGAATTAAAATCAGTTCTCTTTCTTTGTAAGAGAGAAAAAATTCTGGGACCGGACGACTGGTCAGCATAATTTTTTATTTACTTCTTCGATCTAGTTGGTGAGGATCTCTTAGCGATGGTCGAAGATTCCGGACTTTTAGGCAAAATCGTTGGAGGCCTAAACTCAACATTTCTGACACTGATTCTGAAAGTCAATAAACCAAAAACTTTCGAGGACTTCTGCCCTATTTCCCTTTGCAACCTTTGTTATAAGCTTATTTCAAAAATCATTGCCAACCGTATCAAGCCTTTTCTGTCAAAGTCACTCTCTCCTGAACATATGGGTTTCCTGGAAGGTAGACGCATTCAAGATGCAATCGAGACGACGCATGAAAGCCTCCACAGTATCAAAAAGAAGAAGTTAAAAGCACTATTCTTTAAAATGGACTTAAATAAAGCCTATGACTGCATTGATTGAGATCTTCTCAGATTGATCCTTATGAAAATTGGAGTGGGTTACATGTGGACAACTGGATCATGTCTTGCATTACTTCATCTTCTTTTGTTGTCCTTATTAATGGGGAGGCTACTGATTTTTTCAGAAGCAGAAGGGGAATCCGACAGGGATACCCTCTCTCACCATTTCTCTTCATACTTATCATGGAGGGCCTCAACTTATTATTAAAAAAAAATTCAAGTGGAGGGTGTTATCACAAGTTTAAAGATTTCTAGCTTCACCATTATCCTTCATCTTCTTTTTGTGGACAACATCCTTATATTATCCAAAGCTAGCCTATCAGAATGGAGAGTGATTGATAAACTGCTTATACTTTTTTGTAAAGCCTTTGGCCTAGTAGTCAACCTATCAAAATCAACAGCCCATTACTCTGGCCTCTCAGATCATGAACTGGACGACTTCAAATCTGTCCTTAATTATACCTTCAATGATCTTAATATTGGATTCTGTTACCTGGGCTACTACTTGAAGACTGGAACACATCGAGCATCCGATTGGGAATGGATTGTGGCCAAAATATCTCAAAAAATCAATTTCTGGGGCAACAGGTGGTTCTCATTGGCTGGGAGGTATATCCTGGTAAAATTTGTTCTGGAAGGTCAAATAGTCTATTGGATGTCTTTGGAAGCATTACCTTGCTCGGTCTTAACCAAAATAAGGAAATTGATTTTCGATTTTATGTGGAATGGCCACCAAGACAGACAAAGGATTCACCTTTGTAACTAGGACCGGCTATCAAGACCCAAAAGGAATGGAGGCTGGGGCATTCACGATTTAAATATTTTCAATCAGTCATTAATTTCGGTTACTCTTTGGCGCGTGCTAACAGTGGAAAGTCTATGGCACTTTGTTGTAAGAGATAAGTATCTTAAAAATTCCTATCTTATCGATTGGCTAAGAATACCAAAACATAAAGTCAGATCTGTATCAAGGATTTGAGCAAGCTTATTGCGCACTCTCCCCATCATTCTTAACTAGATCACGTGGATACCTGGCAATGGAACTCTTATAAAAATAGGTTGTGATATAATTCTTGGTTTGGGTTTAAGATCCATACTAAGCAATGATTTACGGTTATTTCTTAATAGTAATCAGATCACCCTCCTTGCGCATGCATCAAGGATGCAAAACCATTCCTTTTGCACAGATCGCTGGAAATCTAGTGAAAATTTGGGACTAACGGATCCATTAGCATCAGAATGGACAAATTTCACTAAAGCACTGAATGGAGAAGGCATTACACGGGCTGCCACTAACAAAGACGTATTGATTTGGGTAGGAGGAGACCGGTCAGGGGCATTCACTGTCAAAAACTGTTATGAAGCAATTATTTCAACTCGTTCCTGGCCGATTTGGAGAGGCTGGAAGATTGACTATTGGAAATGGTGTACTCAGCTAAAAATTATAATTTTTTTCCTATTGGCAATAGAAAACAGAGTGCTTACTTGGGATGTACTCCTTAAAAAAGGGTGGATAGGCCTATGTCTGTGTTATTTATGTAAAAAAAACACAGAAGACACTCAACATATGCTCATTCATTGTGATTTCACGAGAAGAGTGTGGGCATCACTTACTCAGCATTTAAATCTAACTTTTTGTTGGAATGGCCCATCCTTGGCAGAATGTATGGAAGCTTGGATCCAAAACAAGTCAGCACCCAAGGTTCTCCCTTTAATAACGTCATGGTTTATTTGGAAGGAACACAATCTGGCAATTTTCGAGGGAAGCATCCATCGGTAATTACAGTGGTCATCAAGATTCTTGGTGCACTCCATAAAAGATTGGCTTTCAACAAACCTCGGGTATTGAGAATAAAACCATTCTTCAGAATTCAAGGCTATACAATGGCTTTTTTTGACGGGGCAGCGGAGGTAGGGGGCTTAAGATGTGGGGCAGGAGGGATGCTGAAATGTATTGGGGCTCCAGATTATAGATGGCTTTTTAGTTGTGGTGCAGGAACCAACACAAAGGTTGAATTGATGGGAGCATGGGTGTCACTCTGGATTGCGAATCTTCTAAATATACATCATCTGCAGGTCATGGGGGATTCTAAAGTAATCATCGACTGGCTTAATAAAAAAGGAAATTTGCAAGCGATCAATATCGAAGGATGGAAGATGAGGATAAGAGAACTTATGGCAGTGTTTCAAGGCATTAACTTCCAGCATATTTATAGGGAATCAAATGAGGAGGCGAACAAGCTTTCTAAGAGAGCACTACACTCACCCAAAGGTAAATTGATCTATTTTACATGGGATGGTGAAAGCGAGGGCCCATCAAATCATATAAACATTTTCTAATTCTTGAATTTGGTTTGAATGGAATGCATTTGTTATCATCTGTAAGTGGATATGAGACTCTCTCGTTTACTGATTTAAGCTGGGCAAAGCCAATTCTTTTCAACAGCTTATCCAGGTGCACCATAGGATGGCATGGATGACATGATTAAGTTGAAGGCATTATTTTCATGTAATGGAGTTACTTTAGAATGACAAGTTTATTATCAGTCTTATTTACATTTGATGAAGATGTAAAAAAATTATAACGTCAATATAATTTTGAGCGATTTTTTATCTGAGAAAGAAAGAAAAAAAATAATAATAATAATAATTAATTCTAATATTGATAAAAATAATTGTAAAATTTGAGAAAAATAAAAATGAATCATTATAACCATTTAACTTCCTACATTTATTTGCACCATGTCTTAAAAAAAAGTTTAATATTACCTCAAACAATATAATGATATATTCATAAAAAAAAAATGGCAATACCAAAATTACATGATTATAATATGAGTGCATTTATACAACAATAGGTCAAAGTTTCCCATTACAATGTTTATCCTATATTTTTAATTAATATGCCATATTTAAGTTTAGAGTATTTACTTTTCATTTTGAAACATTGAGCATTATAAAGTCACTTTAACTATAAAGTCACTTTTAAACTCAATTATTTATGCGAAGTTTCATATAAGTTGATTGACTTGATGTGAATGCACAAGAAAATGTGTAGAGAAGGAAACAATACATCTGAGGACGATGAGGCTCTGAATATATAATATTGTGGTGACTCCACCTAACCAAACCAATGTGATATATGTGATTCTCCTCACCCATCCAATGTGTGTTGTATTGTCTTTTTCTTTGGATCATGTGATCATCTTTCAAACTATTTAAAGAAAATATTATGTTTTTGGCTAGATTTCAACGACAAATCAATGCAAGCAATAGGTACACAATAGTGGGGCATGTTTTCCAATAATTTTGTTTGCGTAGTGTAAAATGATGACCATAAAGTTATTAATGTCGACCATGAAAGGAGATGAGATTTGTATTTGGTTCTCTTATGGTGTTTTTTTGGAATTAAGATAATTACAAATGTATTGGAATTAAGATAATTAAAAATGTATTTTATTAAAATATAGTGTAAGTAAAATTTTGATGTAATTGATTATCAAAGTATGATAATTAAGATAATTAAAAATGTATTTTATTAAAATATAGTGTAAGTAAAATTTTGATGTAATTGATTATCAAAGTATGATAATTTTGTCTTGTTTTGTTTTTAGTTAGTGTAATTGTTTGATTATCAATTATTAATTTGTTTATAATTTGATAACCAAAAATTTATAATTTAGGTATAGGAATATTAATTTACTAAGGAGTGTTTTTGCTTATTGGTTGAATAGTGATGATCTGGGTTTGGAGGGCGTATTGGCTTCAGAATGGGATATGTTTAGGAGAACACTTATCGACTCGGGAGTGATTTTACAGGACATCATTGATCTACTTATGTGGATAGGTGGGGACAGTCCAGGAATTCCATCGGTAAGAAACTTTTATTTAAGTATTGTTTCTTCAAAAGGCTATACTAAAGCGGAGAGATGGAGATTGTCTATTTAGATTTGGCAGATACAGTTAAAAGTAAAGTTGTTTATATGGCTGGTAATTGAAGAAAAAATTCTCACTTGGAATATGCTGCAGAGAAAAGGCTGGGAATGTCCGAGACGTTGTCCGCTTTGCAAGAGGGATTTAGAAACACCCTACCACATATTCAAACTTTGTCCTTTCTCAATTACAGTCTGGAAAATCTTAAAACATACTCTAAAACTTGATAGAGATTGGTTTGGTAATAATCTTTTGAATTGTTTGAAAAATTGGTATACGATAAAGACTGTGCCCACTTCGATTGCGACGCATGTTATATGGTTTACCTAGCTTGAACGCAATAAGGCTATCTTTGAGGATACTTTACCTTCATTGCATTCGGTAATCTATAAGACTTTGGCACGTCTAACTAATTCTAGTGGTCATGTAAAGTCTCGACTCCCGAGAACTATTATGATAAATCATAGTCTGAATACAACACTTGCATGGTTTGATGGTGCAACATCAAAATATGGCTTTAGGAGTGGGGTAGGAGGAGTCATAAAAATCCGGGAGACTACTGTATATAAATGGACTTTTTTGTGGTAAAGGAACAAACATGAGGGCAAAGCTCTTGGGATCTTGGGTCACATTAATGCTAGCAGAATTTTTGGAGATCCCATGTATTCATATTATGGGCGATTTAAAATTTATCATTGATTGGCTCAGTGACAAGGGGGGACTGATGGTGAGCTGCATAGAAGGATGGAAGAAAAGAATTAAATTACTTATCCAAAACTTCCTTTCTATTGAATTCCAACACATTTATAGAGATTTTAACACTGATGCAGATAATCTTTCAAAGCAGGCTCTGATTGAACTTGAAGGACTGGTTACCTATTACCAATGGACAAATGGAGATGAAGGCCTGAGAAGACAGATCAAGATTCATTGATGAATCTGCAAAGTAGAAGCAGATTAGGGAAGATGAACAATGATGTATAAGGGCATTTCTTTGTTTTTGTGTCCAGTTTTTATCCAGTTTCTATTATATTTTAGATACAATGGTTTATGTAATGGGATACTGTGATGTGTTTTTGCTACTTTTTGTATGGTTTTGGATTGTGCTGATTATGCCAGTTTTTGAGGATTTAGAGAATCTTGATTATGAATTGAAACATGTAAAAAAATTTACATGGCGAATATAATTTGAGCAAATTTTTTCCCTAGAAAAGTTAATATTGTAGTAAAATGATATTATCACTATAGATTTGATCAAATTTTTAGGTATGGTTAGAGTTTCATCATATTCTAAACTTTATGTATCGTGAAACGATGTTTTGGGGGGTTTTGTCTAATTTTGAATCGACCCAAACTATTG
The DNA here is from genome assembly GCA_032191745.1 of Picea mariana. NCBI lineage: Eukaryota > Viridiplantae > Streptophyta > Pinopsida > Pinales > Pinaceae > Picea > Picea mariana. Next base: position 139,742 of record JASDQU010103265.1, on the reverse strand, counting down.
AAAATTCTATTATAGTTATAGATTGATGGGAAATCTAATTTTCTGTATCACTTGATTTCAACAAGTATAGAGAAATTCGTTACAAGATTAGATGAATCCACCTAACAATATTTATAAATCTCTAACTGACTATTGACCTTTAACTTGTTTACAATCTCATGATTAGAAACTTATAATTTTGCTACCAGAATATGAAACATTTCATTTCTGTGTTCTTTATATTTTAAAATTTTACATAATTGTACAAATTTGAGAAGAGGAAAAAGTTAAAGAGGGTCACAAATTGTTGTAACTAAAGAGCTTCCTTCATTAACTATTCATATTTTTAAATTCAACATAATTGTACAAAATTATAATTATAGAAGAGGAAAAAAGCATATAAGAGAAGATGACCCATTAGGACTATTGAGATTCCTTCCATGATTTGGACTATGCACAACAAAGGATAGTATGCCAAGATAGTGCAACATTGTACTAATGCTAAAGGGTCACAATGCCATTACTACATGATTAAAATACCAGTGCAAAGACACTTAGTGATTCTCATTTGTGTAAAAGTAATTCATTGTTATGTCTATCCTATGTGGTGTTTCATCCATGATACAACTATATTTGTATACCCATTACTATACAAATATTTTGGTCAATTTTTCATTGATCAAACCCCTCTTGTCATGGACTCAATGAGTAATTGACTCCTATTCAAATCGAGCAAGGAGCAAGATTACATACATTGTGGGCACTCACCAACACTTAGAACACATTAGTTTACACTGAAAATGTGTGGATTCATCATTAAAAATTGCTCAAACATTAATATCTATCAATTAGATTGCAATCATATCATAAACTAGCTACATTTATATATAATTATAAGCTATCTTACTACATTAATCTCTATCAATTAAATTGCAATTGTACTACATTTATATATAATTATAAGCTATTTTACTATATGAAAGTTATTGTATATTATATATTCAAAACCATTGAATATATAATTATAAGCTATCTTACTACATTAATCTCTAATCTCTATCAATTAAATTGCAATTGTACTACATTTATATATAATTATAAGCTATTTTACTA
>JASDQU010103265.1:124155-138006 GCA_032191745.1 Picea mariana | reverse complement strand
ACTAGTAACCAGCATAGGTGGAGAGAAAATAGTAGTAGCATGATAAAACAGGAAGTAAAGTAGCATCTGTCCTGCCCGGAGGAAACCAGGACAAATGTCTATAGTCCAAATGCACATAAAACAGTAACACAATAAGACTAGGAACCAAGAGAGCATAAAAAACCTAGGTACCTGGCGACCTGTCGTCTTCACCAGTCTGCCACGTGGACCCAGCCGGGATGGAAAATGCCTGTGCGCAGAGGGGGCACTTTCGCTGAGCTGGAACATTGGAATATGCATCGAGGAGCAAGTCCAGGCGCTGGCCCATGAGAAGGGCCCTATGCTCCAGGTCAGACATGTGGCCTCAAAGGTCGAACACCAGAGCCAGGTGCTCTGCACGGAGGAGAGAGCCATGCATATCGCCACCCATGTCGTTGAGGGGAACATTCCTCGAGTCCACTGCCGCTCCAAATCCAGCGTCGAACTCCCTCTGCTCCGCATCATCCTCTGCAACCTTCGTCTCTGCTCCAGTTACCTGCATGTCGTGGCTAGTGGGAATGTTGTCGCCCGGCCAGGGGATTTCTTCAACAATACAGCTGGGGATATCGTCTTCCTGTGCCAAATTGGGTCTTCTTTCCACCCGGTGAGTCGCCTCAATGGCGCGGGGCTCCTTTGCAGTCGACAGGTCCTCCATGAACGAGTCTTCCACCACGAAACAGGTGGGAAACACATCCTCAGCCCCAGCCTCCTACCGGTCTCCCGGCGTAATTGCCATGGCTTCTCGACTACAGCCAGCTCCCGACTCAGCAATGGTGGCGAGCAGCGCCAATTTCTCAGCCCGAGCTTTCTTTCGAAGTGTGGAGGTCGCCAGAGCCAGAGCGCGTTCCAATTGCTCTTTCCGTCGCCACTGCACCTTATGGGCATTCCAAGCCGAGCCACGGCGAGGCCTGCCTCACTTTCTAACCATAGTATCCGGGGAATGAGTGAATGAACAGAGCGGTTGCAATGATAAGCTGATAAGCTAGGATGAGAGCGGTTGCAGGTGCAGAGCACGAGCATACCGACTTTGTCTCGGCACACACAGAGACAAAATACCCGGAAAATCCTTACCAAAATGCAACGAAAATGTAGTGAACCAGGATGAGAGGAGTGCTAGACTGCACCAGAGCGTCCAAGCGAAAAGCAGAGCCGAAGTAGGAGCAGTCCTGCTCTGTCTGGGCACATAAGAAAGCAAATAACCAGAAGCCGAGGTCACTTGTCCGCACTTAACCCCTTCCATGCCGAGTGCGTTGTGGGCGTAAATGGTCGCGCGAGGGAGGAGTCCCTCCGTCGTATGGCTGCAACTATGGCCGTCCACCATCGTTAATGCAGACTTGTGGGTGGCGGCCATCGGCATTTATGCTCGGGCTGAGTGCTAATCCAACTGTCACCGTATAGCCCCGTGTCACCCCATCCGAGGCATAGATATGTTCAACTTAGTTCCTATCTTTGATTTGATTTATAATGTATACTATTGAGTTATTTTAGTTAATATTCTTATCCTTTAATACAAATATTTCATATTTAATTTTTTTTAAATAAATGATTGTCATTTAATCTTAATATCTAAGAGTTGGAAAGTGTTTATAGGTTAGTTATTATTTAATAGGATATTCATTCAAATGAACCTAAGACATATATAAATTAATTAAATGAACCTAAGACATATATAAATTAATTAATAGATGTTAATTGGGTTTAGCTTGGTGGTTGGGAGGAATGATGGTTATCTTCCCCACTCGGGTTCAATTCTTGTAAGTGACATGTTGAGATTATAATAAGTATATTGTTGTATTGGCTTCGAGCCTTGTTGTTGACGAACCTTGTTCCCTAAAATTCTAGGGTTTTGAGGAAAAGTACTAGGGGGTTTTCCCCGAACTAGCAAAGAAAAGTGTTGTCACTCCAAAAATATAATAATAATATTTTTATTATTATGGTTTCTACTACTCAAAATCGATTGTTGTTGTTGTGTGCTTTTGCATAGGTCATGTATGCTTGTTAATTTTTTTATTTATACTAGAGTATGATGTCATTAATTATGCACATTTTCAATGCCATATGTTTATTAGCTGAAGATTCATGAGGACATAGAGGGTTTGGAGTGCTTAGTCGACATGGTGGTGAATATTAACAAAACTTTACTAATGGATGGTGTTGATGGTGCTTGACTTATGGAATTGTTGGATTATAAATCAATGACGCCATTGTGGTACATAATAATAAACCATTTAGGTGCTTCAATTTACATTGAACCATCAATAACATGAGGTTAATGTTCAACTTCGTCATATGGTTAGCTTCATAGATATTGTATTGAAGTTGAGGTGAGAATCGATAATGTGAGATGGGATGTTTCTAAGTTGGCATTTAACAAAACTATTAAAGTATCATAAGAATGACACTACCGACCTATAAGTGGATCAATCTATCAATGAGATACTTAGTAAGCAAAGAAAACTCATTCAACTGGCCATGATAGAAGGGATATTTATATGAAAACATGCCCAATTATTAATGTAGATTTTTTACAAAATGGTTCGATAAAACATTATTAGAATGGGTTGAGATTGACTGAATGAGAGAACTTTTGAATACAAAGGATTGAATATTCACATACAAAGGATGGAAAAGAAAACAAACTTACATGATTGTATGAACTCACAATCATTGTTTTTCATAGCAGTGATTGAATATTCACATACAAAGGATGGAAAAGAAAACAAACTTACATGAATGTATGAACTCACAATCATTGTTTTTCATAAAAGTGCCATAATCCATTGAAATTTTGGAAAAGCAAACACTCTATCAATAAAATGAAGACAATACATTCTTTCTACAAACTTACAAATATAACCAAAATTTCACTTTATGTGCACCAAACATCTAAAATATACTAGATTCTTCTCTTCCAATTGCATTCACATTCAAGCTATTGAACTCATTTCCTACTACAAAATTAATAATAGAGCCAAAATTTCACTTAGTGTGCAACAAATATCTAGAAAAGAACTCTGTCTCCCAATGAGGGCATATTGGCAATGATCTCTTAAAAACAATGTTATGTAGTTTATAGTTTATAATGATGTCAAGAAGAGATAGGATCCTCAAATGCCACCCATCAAGGTGATTGATATCAAACACAAATAAATTTTTTTATGCAGTAATCATAATGGTTTAAAATCACGTATTTCTCAAACCTATAAATGAAAAATATATTCATGTAAAAAAATTTGTACATAACATCTCAAAGTACCATATTGGTTCACATGTCAAACAAAAAGTTTGTAACTAAATGAAACGTACAAACAAAAACAAATAATTCATTCGATTGGTAAAGCTCACCTAAATTCTTATATAAAATCTTGCACATCGATTACTAAAGTCGATACCTAAAATAGAAACACATTATATTTTAATTTTCATGGAGTACACATGCTTTATACCATCAAATTTGACTATGAATATTAATTAATAAAAATCATGATTAAATAGAGACTTTAAATTTTCGTATAGCATTAAAGCATAATTTGTTATGATTTCATCACTTTATATAATTAAAATGTCAACTAATTCTATTTATTTTTTATGTTTAAAGTGGTTCGTAAAGTGTATGGAGCATGCAAATAATAATAGCCACTACGTGCTGATATAGTACACTTATATATTTATACATTTTAAATTTATTTTTTATTCATTACCCAAAAAAGGTATGCAACATGCAAATAATAATAATTGTGTTACTAAATTAGGTATTATCTATTTTTAAAAGACAATTTAAATTTATAAAATATGATAATTCATTTCTTTTTTTAAATAACCTAAATTTATAAAAATAAAGTTAAAATTCTTTATTATTCAAATTAAATTATATTTTTTTATAAAACTTTTTATTATATTAAAACAAATTAACCTTTTTTTTTTTATAAATTTATCTACTTATTAATTTATTCCTATATAAATACAAATTACTACCCTAATGTCATAAATATAATTAAACTATGTATATGTTATATACTATCATACACATTACAATTCAAACAAATGTTGATTGCAAGCAATTTTTCATGGATATGTGTCTAGGCATATGCTAAGAATAGTGTAGATATGAAATGGTTCACAATCAAGGTGTTAACAATTTCATCATGTTTGAAGTTAGTAGGTTTGAAAGCATTCAATGTTACCATATCTCAAGGGAGTTCAATCAAAAGGTAGATGAATTGGCCAATATCATTGCTCAGCTAGACTGTGACGCCTTAAGAACAAAAAGTGAGATGTCAACCTCCCGCATACCTTAAGTTCTATCCCATAGTCATGTATTGAAATTGCATGAAAGACAAATGGAACATTAATCAACATGGGCAATTTAACAATGAAACACAATGACCAAGGTGCATTACCTTCGCGGTACCCTCACACTCAACAATTAATTTGGGAGTAGGTTCATCAAATGCATTCAGATTTGAGTTTCACTATAGGTGAGATAATGGATTTGGATTTAGGACTAAAATTTGGGGAGCCTTTGTGGATTATTGCTCTGTGGATCCTTGCTATATTATGTCCTGGTTCGAATTGGGGCTTTTCCTTCGATCTTGAGATAGGTTTTGGTTCACTCCCATGAGATTCTAGTTTGCTCTTATGGGATCCTAGTTCACTTGGCCCTGTTTGGTGTCTTTGTGGCTTTGGTTTGCTTGGCCCTACTTGGAAAGTTTAATGGTTCTAGTGTAGGTCAATTATTGGTTTGGTGGCCTAGAATTGTAGCACAATTGTTACTCCTCTTCAAGCCTCAAGTGCACCTTCCCCGTTATGTTAAAAAACAAAAGGTTAGTGGAACAAAATATGAAATTGATAGTACTATATATTATTTTGTCAATTACCTAGTGACATGTTGGAAAGGGGACTATTTAATGGTTATGGTAGATTGTTAGTAGTGGGTAGTGGTAGGTTTATTTTACAGGTGTTATGTAGTGCCTTTATAATGGGCCACTGAAATTCTAGGAGATGCCTATTGTGTGAGACCACTAATATTCATAGAGCCTTGAGGAGGTAGGATGATTTCATAACTGATAATAGGAATTCAATTTTCTATATTACTAGTATGATACATTCCCATGAAGAGACTAGAAACAATAAATAGGCCTTCATTTTGGAAACTTCACATGGTGAAAAAAGACAAATAGAAGCTCTTCAAGCTGAGTGTGTTTCTCTTCGACAAATGATTGTGAGCCTAGTTAGAAATCCTACTTTAACTACCTCAAATGCTAGAATTTCTATTAGGTTTGTAGTGGACGAGGTTAAGGAAGATGAGACTGTTCAACAACAACATCAAGATGTGGAAAAATTGATTGTAGATTAGGATTTTTAAACCAATATAGAAAACCAGAAAGAAGCTTACAACCACCATATTTTTATTCAGTACTAATATTAAATGTTTTACAAATTTTACTTCATCTTAAATGTTTTTAACATAATTTATTCAGGTAATAGTTTTCCAAAATCCTTTACAATGGATTGTTTTGTTTCTCTAAACATTAAGCTCAAATTTTAATCAATTTTGAGAATATCTTTTTAAATAATTGTCTTATTTTTATATTGTGATGTTAATTAGCATAAATGTAACAACTTACTAATACAAAATATACATATTTTTATTAAAAAACAATTTTATTAATTACCGTTTTCAGATTTCTGTGGTGAAGGATTTCAAATTCATTTGCTGGAGAATCCACAGTTGGTGTCATTTTGTCATCGACGTTTCGAATCTGGATCGGGATTCATGAATCCCGATCCGTATTCGAAACGTCGATGACAAAATGACACCAACTGTGGATTCTCCGGCAAATGAATTTGAAATTTTATTAATACTTATTAAAGAAAGCTTTATATATAAATTTTATGGCTTTTATCAATCATTTAAAAAAAATGATTAACAATTTTATAAAATGAAATCTTTGATATGTAGGTTTAATAGTTTTTGTCCGTAGTTTTATGGTTGAAGAGGAGAAAATAATTTCATAAATTTTATATAAAAAAAGATTAACAATTTTATAAAATGAAATCTTTGATATGTAGGTTTAATAGTTTTTGTCCGTAGTTTTTTTTTTTTTTATTGTTGAAGAGGAGGAAACAATTTCATGAATTTTATATTAATTTAATATAAATTTTTGTGTAGAGTTATTAGGTATAAAAACTTCGATATTGAGTGGAATTTTGATTACTATAAATTGAAATATTTTTATGGATTGATATATTTTCATCACATTTATTCAAAGAAATTAAATAATAAATAATAGTATAATTTTTACCACATTTATTGAGAGAGAAATCAAGTCAATCATATCATTAATTGTGGATATGGATACAGTTGAACATAACTTTGAACAATAAATTAATTCAATCATATTATTAATTGATAAATTAAGTCAATCATATAATTAATTGTGGGGTGAAGTTGAACATAACTATGAAGATTCTCCCATTGTCTTTTCTTATTGATTGTATAAAAAAACTAAATATCAAATTACACAAAATTTTAAAGTGGATTTTGAAAATTTACATAATAAAGATATATTGTGATATAATGCTTATGATTTTGAAGTAGAGTTGTTTTTTATAATTTTTAAATTTTATTTTTTTTCAATAATAATTATTTTCACTTTCTTTTTATTAAAATTTTAATTTATTATTAATTTATAATTTTTTTTTGGTAATTTGATTATAATTAAATATGCATGTGTTCTGTAACAATCATTAAATTAAAACACATATTAAGTTATTATAACATTTTTTTTTCCAGTATCGCTCAAATGGAATTGCTTTTCCTCTTGTGCACGATGATTAGGGTTTAACCCTAGTCACTCGTTGTTTTTGTGCAAGTCGGGCCTACAACTTGTATCTCTCCTCTTCGTCGACCATGTCTGTGACTTGTCCGTTTTTGCGGGTGCCTGAAGAAGTGGGGCCATTCCTTCCATCTCTGCGTCTAGGCCAGATTTTGTTTCGCAGTTCGGTGCCTCCTTTCGAGATGTTGTTCAATGGGTCTCAACTCCTTTTTCTTCGTCTCTTCTGGTTCAGGAAGCCCCTCCCCTTGTCATCCCCATGGAACAAGATGTTGATGAAGGGGAAGAATACTACAAATCTGTGAGTTTGGTTTGTCGTTTCAACAGTTTTTGGCCAAAGTTAGTTGATCTCAACAGTTGGATCCCGACTACCTGGATCCCTATTATGCAGCAACAAGTTTTCATTCATCATTGTGCTAAAGGATTCTTCATTGTTGAGTTAAACATTGAGGAAGATCGGGATCGGATTCTCAACTCAGGTCCGTGGTTTTGGGGTAACTCTGGTTTGTGCATGAAACCCTGGACTCCTTCTTTCAATTCAGCTATTGAAATTCTCTCCTTAGCTCCTGTTTGGGTGAGGCTTCCCAAACTTCCCTTGCATTTTTGGGGTTTACCCTCTCTTGAAGATATCAGTTCGGCTTTGGGAAGATTCCACTTTGCATGTCATGAAACTACAAGGCACAACACTTCCACTTTTGCACGTATATGCATGGAAATGGACTTCAGTAAATGATTCCCCGCTGAATTTGTTCTTATTGGTAAAAATTATTCTTGGTCCTAGAAACTAGACTATGAGAGAGTTTCCTTATGTTGTAGATCTTGTTTTGAAACGAGACATCTTGCAACCCATTGTCCCAAAGGGCCTAAGAAGAATAGAAAGCCTCGGAAATCCACTTGGTGGGTGGGATCTAATGATGGCCATCAAGTAATCTCAAAAGAATGCAAACAACCCCCTCAAGTCAGCAAAAGGCCACCTCAGCCAGTTCCTCCTCTTCATCCAACTTTGGTATCTCAAGACATGAGCCCAAAATCCATTCAGAAGTCAGAGACAAAGGCGTCTTCCCCTCAGGTTTCAAATGAAGGATTTCAAATTCAGTCTTCTCCTCAACCATCAACTAGTTGGGAAGATTAGGCTGATGATGCTGAGGTATCGGATAAAGAAAAAAGAGAAGCTCCAGATCAAGACAATCTAGGAAATATAGGCATCACAAGTAACTCAACCTTTGCAAATGAAGTTTGGACAGTAGTAAGAAAGATTAAGAAATCACATGCCACATCACAACCAATGGTAACACAAAGTCAGGCCTGCAAGTTAGCCAAAAAGGCGAGCTCTTCCCCAAGAGGTTAATTTAGATGCATTGTGTCTTCACTTTTATCCTCAGAGTTTTTTTCCGAGTGTATTTAGTAAGGTTGTTCTATGTGAAGTTTTCATTTGAGTATTTGAAACAATTATTAATAGCTTATACTAGTGGTTTAATTGAGACCCTGGATTTGCCTGAATTTTAAAAGACTTTGTAACTCCTTAGCGGTTTCGACCACACCCTTTTTGATAATACAAATTTCCTAATTTTTGTGAAAAAATTAATCATAAATAATTTTATTTTATTTAAAAAAAAGTTTATATTTCATAATAATTTTCACATATCAAAATTTCAATTTTTTAAGTAAATAAAATATATTTTCTAATTTTTATAATTTACAAATATAATTTATTTATTTTTTAAATTATTTTTATAAATACTATATTTTTAATTTTTATATAACTGCATTAGTTATACATTATTAATATAATATAATAACAACTTTATATGAGAAAAAATCATTGTACATTAATAATTAATAATCGTAATATAATAACAACTTTATATGAGAAAAAATCATTGTACATTAATAATTAATAATCGTTTTGCATTTGCAATGGAGAAAATTAGCTTCTATATTATTTTAAAATAAAAACAGGTTATGGTTACCTGCCATGTTAAAGTGACAAGGCATCAAAAAGTCTCAATTACCTGCCATGTTAAAGCCACTTTCAAACTAATAAAGCATCACACGTCTTATTGATGTGGGGCATAAGTTGATGCCATTGATGTGAATGCACAGTAATGCTTTTAGAAAGAACCATGAACAATGAGCTTAACCTAATACTACACAACTATTATGCTGACAAAACCTAACCAAACCAGCTGTAGGAAAGTGGTATCTGTGAGCCTCCTCACATGGGGTTGCTTTCATTATTTACACCCATCTCATGTGCACATTATCTTCTTCTCTAACTCTAAATTAGGTAATCATCATTCAAACTATTCAAAAGAAATTATACCTCTCTAGAAAGTGGTGTGGGTGAGTAGTATGATATGAAAGGAATATTCAAAACAAATTATATCTCTGTAGAAAAAGGTGTGGACTTCTTGTCTGATGTGAAAGGTATTTTTAGAATGAAAGCTTTGTTTAGATTACTTTTTGATGGTAAATCAATGCTAAATTGTGTATATAATAAATTAGAGTTGGTAGAAGGTGTAGGTTTTATTAACATGTCATTTGTAAGAATTAAATTTAGTTAGAAAGGATAAATTTTCTCCTTTCAATTGTCAAGTAAGACTTAATTGACAATTGAGAACATTCTATATAAATTTGTCAATTTTATGTTACAGTGAAAATTCCGCTAGTGTCTAATAATAATATTTCACCAAGATATGTTGTAACTCATCACTAGAACATGACAACCTCCTCAACTGAACATATTATAAGCGTTGTCTAACTATTCTACGAAATGTTTTTTTCGCAGAAATCAGCTACATAAATCTGCAAGAAATCACTATTTTTTGTTGTTTAAAATCTAGTTCTAAATGTAAAAATGGATTCAAAAAAAACCCTGAAACACAGGAATTATACAAAAATAATCACTCAAATATAAATATTTAACAATTTCCTGGGAACAAATGTCCTCTAAAAAAAATGACCAAAAAACCTTTATTTCATAGAAAATTTAACCTACTACCATATTATATATAAACCTTTCAATTCCAAATTATAAGAAAATCATACCCAATACTAATATTAATATTTTGGAAAATATACAAATAAATTTCAAATTCTATCAAAACTAACCTAACAATAATGCTTAATAGTAAAATTCAACTAAAGTATAATACACTAACTAAATATAATTTTAATCTTAAAACATATCTAATAAATCATACAAAATAAATTAGAGGAAAACCAATTTTTATATTTTAAATTTTGAAATATTGTGAAATTTACAACCTTATCCACTAAAGACTCCTACTTTGCAACGAAGCCTACTCATTAGTCCCTTTTATTTGACCATACAACTTTATACGAACCCTGCACAAAGGGACAATTATTCATAAATGCCCTTCAATCATGAGTCAAGTCAACTTTGAAGGACACTAAAGGTTTCAGATGTGATCAGATTCTCTATTTGGACAGAAGCAGAGTGGGATTACATATCTAAAGTGTATACCATAGCAGACAAAGGGATACAAGTTATAATTTAAAAAGGAAGGTCCCATCAATGACAAGAGTAGAAGAGTGTACTTGTACTTACCAATTACATTAAAAGGTGAGAGTCTTATCATCAAGTAGTTGAGTTATCTAGTTAAATATTTATTTTAAAAATTAAATTTTAAATTGATTTTAATTATTTAGTTAAATATTTTTTAAGAAAATTAAATTTTAAATTTTAAATTGATTTTAATTATTTAGTTAAATATTTTTTAAGAAAATTAAATTTTAAATTGATTTAAATAAAAATTAAGCATAAAAATATAAGTTATAATGAGTTTTATTAAATATATATAATGATTAATATGGAAAGGAGGTTTATTTAGGTAAAAATGATAAGAGGTGAATTAATAGTGTAGTAAGTTTGATTTATTTTCATAGTTTTACAATTCATTATAATTTAAATTTTGTATATAGGAAAATTGATGTTTTAATGTTTTTGTACAATTTTGAATTGACTTAAAATATTAAAAAATAGATAAGATTTTTAAGTTGATTGGAAATCTAATTTTCTATATCATTAGATATAGACAAACAAAGAGAAAATTGTCTTCATTTCTCCATTGTTCTTATTTTAAATTTTATATAATTGTATAAAATTTGATAAGAAAAAGATTGAGAGAGGGAGACAATCTCTTGTCACTATTAGGCTTTCTTAATTTATTTGTATTTTTAAATTGAACTTATTTGTATAAAATTTGAGAAGAGGAAAACTCATAAAAAGTGATATCAACTATTTGACTTCCTTCACTAATTTGCATTGTGTTTGCAACAAAAGTTAGTATGTTAAGGCATTGCAACAATGTATTAGTGTTAAAGAGTTGCAATGTTTAGAATTACATGATTATAATCTTACTACATTCATGTAACAATGACAATTTGATATTCTTGTTTACCTCAAAGTTACCCTCTACCATGTCCATTATGCATGTTGTTACATCCTTGATACCACAGTTAGATTTGAATGTCCATTCTTGTAAAATTTTCCACTTAGATGATTGTTGTTTTAATGTTCTTTCATTAAATATTTCAAAATAGAATTTATTTAATAATATATAATTAAAATTTTCAACATTGTATCAGTCACATGGTAGCTAAAAAATGAACAACTGAAAAAATCAAACACATACACACATATATCTCCTTCAAATCAACTTTTCATTCCTTTGATCAAAGTTTACAAGGTGACCTTTGCACCCTATGTTGAACCAAGAGTTGCATGGTCAATAAAATCACCTCAAATAACAACGTGTGAGTATATTTGAGGGTGTACACCTTGTGCATGAAGGAACGACTAACAGTGGTACGAACTTGTTGTGCCTCTCCCATCTTATCTTATTTATGATTTCTGAAAAGTCAATTAATCTCTTCAGTCCTAACTACCACCTATCTCAATCATAAAATGTAAGACTAAGATTAAATCTTAATCTAAATCAATAATATTTTAGAACTCTAAAACATTCCTATAGTTGACTTCAAAACATAATACTTTCACTTTTTATTCTTTTATTTTTTAAGCAAAATTACATGATTAAAAAAACAAAAAATTAAAAGAAAAAATTAATTATCCTTTCCAAAGTGGTCACCAAAAAAAATATTGAAACTTCCCCACTTGCTACATTTCTCAATCAATTTTTATTTCCTAAAATAAAACAACATTATAAATGCTCAGAACATACTAACCTACACTTAAAACATATTAATTTATCATTAAAAATTGCTCAAACATTAATCTCATCAATTAAATATAATACTACAAATAATATTCTGACATATTTTTATTATATATATTTTATATACAATCAACATATTTTCCAAACTGCATACGTATCCTCCCCCGAACGCATCAATCACTTTTCTCAACCTTAACACGGAGTCCAAGACTCTTAGTCCTTTTTTATATATTTTTTCCCTGGTAAATTTGATATTAAATTAAAATGAAAGGCCAAAATGTGTTTCTTCTCATTCCTATTTATAAATTTGATATTATAATAAATTAAAATAAATGTCAAACAAATTATCTCACACGATGGATATTTACCGGGACTCTCCAAATTAATGTAACCAACTATAACAGAGTTGTAGATAGAAGCGTGTGGAAAAGTGACACGTATGCAGTCTCAAAAGCATGTTATCCAGGTGCGGAGAATGTTACACATTACTATGGTCAGCAGGTGGGAAACTGTCAGTCCAGTAGGTGCCGGTGGCTGCCGGTAAACAGACAGACTGGTGGAGTGTGCAGAGACGCATGGAGAATAGAATAAAGGTTGCATAACTAAAAGAAGCAGATTCTATTGCTTTGCTTCGAGAGCAAATAAAGGCTCGATGCCTTCGGAATTCGGCTTCTGCTCTCACACAGGACCTCGTCGGCGGTTTTCATGCAAAATTTGGTGGAGAATGAAGGTATTATTCATGCTTTTCTGTCACTTCTTCGCTCCGTTGGAGTGTCATTCAATTTTCTCCTCTGTGATTGCGTTCATTGCAGGTTGTCAGTGCTATGATCGCAACGAGAAGGCAAACAGATCATAGAAACGTACGAAATAGTAGAATATGAGCTCGAAACGCCTTGAAATCTATAGAAAATTCGTAGTTTGTAAGTATTGATTGTGAATAAGCCTCCCGCAGCACAGAGTATTCGCTTTCATGTTAAGATTCGCTTTCTGTTCTGTTTCATTTGTGTTCTTTGTAAAGAAAAAAAAATATGCGGGGCCTTTAAATATAAATTCATGGAAATCAGTACCTGTGGCGAAAGGAGGTGGCAAATGAAGTTCCCTGCATGTCGGAATCATATCATCAGATAATGTAACGGTGAAGTATTTCAAGAATTTTATCTGAAATGATCTTCTGTGGCGTCTGGTCCTGTCTTTTCCTGTGAACTCTGCAAGGGGATTGACGGACTCTTTATTGTTTCGTAGGAAATGCTCTATTTTTTGTCCTATTCTGTTAAATAATTCTCTTGCTTCCTTCAGTTAATATTTTGGTGAAGCGTGAAAAAAATTCAAGTCGTAATGCAAAACAAATCCTATTTCTTTTGAGGACTGTAATAAGGTGGAAGAGCTGAACTTATTTTACCGGGATTTCCATTTTTGAACTTCTCTAACTAAAGGTCAAGGTCACTTATTTCCCTCATCCATTTCTTAACGTTTTGCTCTGAATATTCAAAGTATGATTGTCCCGTGTACGCCGGCTGACAGACACCGGAAACAGCTTTGTGAGTCCTATTGCTTTTCGCAGGTCTGCCGTATTTGATACCTGGACATTGTCAGTCAAAATTTTCTTCGATGATTTGATCAGTTTCCTCTGAATGCAAAACTTTTTTTGCAACTGCCATTCCGAAAGCGTTATTGCATAAAATCGCCGTGATTGAATATCAGATCAGTAGTTACTGGGCGAACTCCTGCCCGTGGCGGTTTTGACCGTATCACTCTGGTTGGGAAAATGCCTTTTCTTCTGCACAATCTCATCAGCT
>JASDQU010103265.1:61012-75085 GCA_032191745.1 Picea mariana | reverse complement strand
AACCTATCCATAAGGCCGGTGGCAACTATCCTAGTTTACACACAGACAATTGAGAATGAAAGAAAAGAGTTTTAATTACTGAAAGGAGAAACCAAAATTATCACCTATGTTCAAGAATAATAAAAAGTTATATATTAAAAAAAACGGGGACAAATACAAGAATCTTGTCATATAAACATAATTCAGAAATTTTTCAAAGAACATTAAGCAATATTTTGCATTACCGTAAGAATCTGTTCGAGTATGGCCCTTTTCAACCTCATTGACATGTAAGTTCACACTTGTAACTTCAGGTTTGTTGTGTGCGGTTACAGACCTGTCTGAACTCAGGTTCAGAAGATTGTGAATAGTAGTTTCTGCTATCAATCGAATCAACTCTTCCAAGCCTCAGTTTCAGGGGCACAAATTGAATTCGCCTAATTCCTGGCAGCATAATGACCAGCAAGCAGAGTAGCACCAACAGCACCAGCCCCAATAGTGTTTGTACAAAGAACGTTTCAGTAACATATCAACATTCTTTTACTGTGAGTGGAATAGAGAATAGAGAAGAGAATGTATACTATGACGATGTTGTGGTCTGAGGATTTGAAGAGGCTGCGTGAGCACACCCCACAAATTGAATTCGCCTAGAGTTGAGGCAGAATTATATCAGCAGATTGTGAATAGTAGTTTCTGCTGAAGAATGCCTGAAGCCATTAGTTTCTGCTGAAGAATGCCTGAACCCATTAGCTTCTGCTGAACAATGCCTGAATCTATTAATTTCTCCTTTCTTTGTGTTCGTAAGAGGTGTACCTGGAACAGGAGTAACAGTTGATAAATTAATTAGCGGGAATGGGGGGTGGTGAATTGATGGCGGGCTTTGGATTTGAATGGATGTGCATGATGGGCGTGGATATGGATGGTGGTAGATGGGTCGGAGGGCATGGGCATGGATGATGTATGGATGGTGGTAGATGGGCGGAGGTGGTAGAGGGGATGGGGCGTATGGACGGGTAGGCGGCCGGAGGGCAGATTTGATCAGCTACGGGAGTCGGACGGGAGTCGGGACGCCGTGAAAGGACGGTCGTCAAAGGTTGGTTTCGTTTGGCCTTTAGCCTACGCCATTTAAAAGTTGTTGGCCAGACGTTACACCATTTGCCAGTATCTGGAATCCGTGCTGATGGGCAGGTCAAATATCACATTAAAATAAAATGAAGTGTCTAAGACGTGGGAAAGGCGAGGGAAAGGGAAAAGGAAAAGGAAAGAAAAATGAAAGGTAAATAAAAAAAAAAAAAAATGGAAGGTAAAAAAAAAAAATGAAAAATAAAGAAAAGATAAAAAGAAAAGTAAATAAAAAAAAAAGGAAAAGGAAAAAAAAAAGTAAAAAAAAATAAAGTAAAAGGAAGAAGGAAAAAGGGTAATTAATCTAAAGGTTAACAATTTTCTCTTATGACTTTACTAATGTGTACTTCAAAATTCACTCTTAAAGTTATAAAATAAAATTCAAAATTTACTTTTTTAATAAGAAAAACAAAACAAATATAATTGTAAAAACTTAAAAAAAAAAGTATATTGATCAAACAAATATAATATCATATTAATATTAATTTGGGCAATCAATATCCAGCGAGTCTTTAAGACTCTGCACACTGGATGCCCGTGCAACCATACTTGTGGGCTTAATGCCTTCGCCCATCCATGCTCCTATCCACATTCATCCTGCCATACAGTCATGCTACTATCTGCATCCATCCCACCATGCATCCATGCTCCCATCCTCTTCTTTGATTCGCATGCTCCCATCCTCTTCTTTGATTCGCGCCGACCAGTGCGCCGACCAGTAACATTGCGGGTACATTTGACACAAACTGCATTAACTCCTGAGAAGACGTGAACATATGCCCCATCCGGCCCCCTGATCGCCATTGAAGGATGATGGATGGTAGTATGTCAGCAGTATTAATTGTAAGTTGGTGGATGTTAATGCAACATCGCTGCCCAGCGACCATTCAAGTTTCCTGCGTGCCGGTTTTGTTACCAGGGACAGACGCGAATGGGAATCTCAGCAGTGGTCAAGCGGCTTTTTTAGGAAGACTTCGTTACCCTGCAGCCATGCCGGAAACCAGACAGCCAGCGACGGGTTTGTGGAATTGAGTGGTAAATCTATTCCCCTTCAAAGGGTTCCATACCAAGGGCAAGGGCAGTGCTCGGTGGCCTGTCTCAGCAATTGCTCGTGCACCACACATGCCTACGTTGTTAATGACACTTCGCAGAAGTGTGTAATGTGGTTCGGTGAATTGTTAAATCTGTACGATTCCTCAAATGGCACCTCTCTGTTTCTGTAGTTAGATGCCTTTGATGTGCCTGACTCCTCTAATTCTAACAAGAAGGTGACTCTCGCCGGTGTGGTAGGTGGTGTCGTAGGCGGGCTTGTTGGTATTCTCGCCCTTGTCTGGATGTTTCTTTGGTTTTGCAAGCGCCCGAGATTGTCTGGAACAGAATGCCAATAACACCTGCCAATTGCTCACATTCAGTCAGTTGCCAATAACACCTTGTAATCTTCTGGGCTTCAGAACCGTATATTTTACAGTGGGTTGTATCAACATGGTTTGCTCTATTTTTTGAGTTGTATTTATTGCATTTGACGGTGGGGCCGATAGTTCTGGGCCACCGTCTATGGCTAGAGTTGCAATGATAATGGCAGGCATTGCTATTGTTTTGGGCATGGATTTCTCCATGTCTTTGGCTGCGATGTCTCCCAGCAGTGAAGAATGTTTAGGTGCAGTGATAATCATCTTGTGTCCATGGACGATGCCGTGTATTTTAGGCCACGATTGGCGCTGCAATATGGGGGCTGGCTATGCACCTTCTGTCTTTAGCAATGATATATTTGGAGATAATGTGCATTTTATCCGGTACTATAGTGGCAGGAACTCTTGTTATATAGGCTTTTGGGAAGTGGATATATGGTGCTTTACAAATACTGGTTTGGTTGAAGTGGGGACTGGGCAGTGTGTTTCTTCTTAGAGATATTCACGGAGAATTTTTTGGAAAAACTCCTTCCACGTGGAAATCTCTAACATATTCTTCCGCATTCTTGCTCAATGCTGTCTTGGTTGGAGTTAGGTCCAGGTGGGGGCCTTGGCTATGGAAAGGAAATCATCTATGGTCACGAAAATTCCTCCATTAAGCGGATGATTCTATGCTTCTTATGCGGTGCGGCCTGTGGAACCCCAGTGGAATGGGAGGTTATGGTTTTGTTTTGTTGTATCTTGTCACAATTAAATTGTCTTAGTGACGAAAGAAAAATTGCAACGAAAGTGAGATAAATATGGGCATATGTCCCTGGGAAAGTATATTAAACGAACATCACATATCGATAAAAATAAAAGATCCACTGGCTTATAACTTTGAAATGTTGAATACGATATGTTTTTTAACACATGGACTACACTCTGTCATCAATTATTTTATATGAAACTCTACATGTGAAAACAAATTCCATTGACGGAAACTTTACATGTTGTGAATATGGCACATCTTTTTTTTCATCCATTAAAATTATTCCTCCTGTAATTCACTAAACTCTCATACGATGTCAAGACTTGTTACAGCACACCCATGAATATGACACGGGAGAGGAAAAAAAAGGCACAACAAACGTGCAACGAGTTTTTTTAGTTTATACCAATTAAGAAAACTAAATTAGTTAAGAGAGTCCAAGTCTGTGTTGTTCCAAATAAATATTTTATGTAACAGCAGTATGTTCAGATAGACTGTCAATTTATGTAACAAATGTATGTTCAGATGTAGACTGTGCATAATGTAATTTTTCCAATAAAAGAGTATGTTCGGCTTGAGCACTCTAGTCGGATTATTCGGCAATGTGTACGGTGCATTAACTAATTGAAATTAACTTTAAGGTTATTATTAGTTATTGGTGTTTTCTTTTCTAAACATTCTATGTTTTGATTTTTTGATTGGAATCTAATCATATAAATTTAGACGAAATCACAATTTTATATTGTTTAAATTGAATTTTTAAATACATAAATAAATTTAATATTTGAAAATATACATAAAGATAACCAAAACTTAAAACATTTAAATTAATGTTAATTTATTCTTTTATTTATAATCTTTTTAATATATGTAATTTGTGAAATTTTATTTTAATTTATTCCTAAATGTCTGCAATATATTGATCTTGGAAAGCTTCTCTTAATGTTTTTCGAGCATAGAAACAAAATTTTAAAAAACCACAAGTAATCACTTACCCTTTTAAGATCCGATAGACCAATTAAGTCTTAGTAAACATTACTCATCATCATCATCATCACTGTAGTATTTTTATTTTTATTTTTTTGGGTCTAATAAAACATGAAATGGATTATGAACAAAGATAAAACTTTTCTATAATTCAGAGGCTTGACCTTTACATATGCCTTTACTGTTGCTCATAAAATTTAGTTTCTCAACAATGTTTTCCGGGAAAAAGATAGAGCTGGCCATGTAGCCAATGCATTGGAGACATTCAACAATAAAAAAAAAAAATTAAATTATGTTTATGTAAATGTGTCGTAGGATTATTTTAGTGTTTAGGTGAGGCTTTCTCCAATTTTTGACCAGTTTTAGATATTGAAAAAAATAAAGGTGATCATATTAGAAATTGAAATTGACAAGTGATATTCAAATAAAATACACCAGCCATCAAAGAGTATGTTCACTTTTGTGCATCTACTTAGCCCATACTTCTTTATATTCTCACTCAACCTAACACTAAGGTTGTTTTTTTCTTTTTCCTTTTTTTAAATATTTTTTTTTATTAATCTATTTAATATAGTTTTCAATACTAACACTATATGAGGCATTAATAATGGTGTGATTGAGTTTTATAACATAAATTCAATATCATCATTAACACAAAAGTTCTTTTTTAGATGAAGATTTAACTTACTTAATGTGGATGCATCGCATCAATATTGGGGGCAAAGGATTCTTGTTCCCATTTCCAAGTATCAATTCCATGATTATCAATTTAAACATTTTCTTCTTATACTGGTTTGTCTTCTATGTCATTTTGTAAAATGTACTTTATGACTGTATATTTATGTAATTTGGAATTATATTTATACTGTAAATTGTATGAACATTTAAATTACAATATTAATGAAAATTTTTAAATCAATTTTTTTTTATATTTTGAATCTAAGTTAAATTCTTACATTCTAGGATTGCCAAGTTAATCTTCGATATGAATTTGACAATTTCGGTATAATGGATGGTAGAATCTACATAAATTCACTTTCATGCCATTAAGAGAAATTGAAAAGAGAAGAAAAGGGAAATATAAAAGATGAGGGAGGATAAAATAGAACATAAAGGGAAATTTATGCAAGGGATTATAGGTGAAATATAATGTTAATGAGAGATGAAGTAGAAGAACTGAACACATATGTTCATGCCAATATGAAGAAGAACATAATTTATTATCAAACTTTGGTGCTATATCTCCTTCTAACTTGGTTTGTTGAAGTAGAGTAATAGATGGTCTTTAAGAGTGTATCATATCTCGAACTACTTCTTTATTTCTCACAATTCTTAGCCCCTTGTAGTTCCAAGAGAGTATATATTCATTTATTGGGATGATTTTTTTTTTCCTATTGCTATCTTAAGTAGTTGGCATGGTTGTTTGGGATCCCAATGCTTTTTCATTATTTGTTTCTTCTTTTCATTTCTCTTTGTTTAGCTTACGACTGTATTTCTTCTTTGTTTTCCCTTTGGTATCATCCTCCTCTTATTGTCATTGAAGGATATTTTTCCTAATAATCACTCCACTATGGGAAGGCTGAAGGTGGATAGGAGAGGAAATGGGAAGTCTTGAAGGATATCTTATTTCTCAAGGAGAATTTTGGGAGATCAAAAGGGATATACATAGGTATCTCCTTATCAAAGGCATGTCTACAAAGAGTCACCCTAGGTGGGGGGGAGGGTTTTGGAGGAAGGAGGAAGACCTTCATTGGCAAGAGGAGAGTGGCTAGATGGAATAGATAGAGAGGGCTCGTGGTTTACTACATATATGGATCCATATTTGATAGGATTACGTATCGATTAGGGACTTCAAAAGGAGACTTACCTTTAGTTTTAAGCATTGGTTAATAGATTCAACGAGGCCTTTATTCAAAATCTACTAATTCAATTCATATACAAGCACATGAAAACATTCCATATTTGGGCTCATACTTGTCAACAAACTATCCTAGGGTTTTTTGTATGGATTCTATGGATTCATCATTCCAACGGTGCAAGGGAAGATTGGGGAAGTGCACCTAGGAACGGGACCATTAAGGGAAGATCCACATCTGAATAAAAATACAAGGACCAAAAATTGAGGTAAATTACCCTTTTCCTCTTTCAAATCAAATAGAAATGTGTAAAATCCCTTTCCATAGAAGTAGTAAGAAATATTACCTTTGATTAGAGTGATCCAATTCTTCTAGATCCATTGATCCATTGCACAAGGTGTTGTGAATAAAACTAATCCTATAGCAAGGGTGAAATATTAATAGATCATATTTGAAGAACAATACAATTCAATCTCTAAAGTAGCCTACAATGATCTTTCCATAGATACCAATTAGTTATGAGGGGACCTACCTGATCCTGATTGCCAGTTGGAGATGAGTCTTGAAATTTGGTCTCACTCTAGCCATCCTTGTCCTATCCGAGTTTTTATACCTGCACACAAGGAAATAAAAAACTTCCTCAAACTTATTGGTAGAAACAAAATCAAACCTGTCATAACTACCTTAACTAACTCTATCAGGTAAGTCAAAACTTCATCCAAACAATGAAAGGAGATCAAATTATTGAAATTGAGATAGATTTTTGGTGAGAGAAAGAAGATAGATCTTCATTTTGATTATAATAAATAGTGATACATAAGCATATACCTAATCTCCCTGCTATCATTGTCTGTAACCATCATCTAAATTCCTCCATCCATGGGCCACACAGAACTACTTCAAACTCCAAGACTCTTCTCCATTCAATTATAAGGAAAACAGAGAGGTTTTAGTCCTCAAAAAAATAAAGGGAGATAATACTTAGGGAACAAGGGCTTCTTGAGGGATGAAGGTCATAAAACCCATAGGGGGACAACTGAATTTGATTTATTTGGGAAAGAGGATAACTCAATTATTGCATGCATGCTTTTATCCATTCCTTCCATTGGGCCTCTTTTTATACCATTTCAAGATGGTTGAGACCATCTTCCATGAGTTTTAGAGAGTTACATAAGTAGTTTTCCTAAAACCTTCTCAAGAGAGCGTAATTTTCATGAATTTTATATTCGTTAGTCACTTTTTGAGGTGCACACACCTTTTATGAGGAGAAAGTGCATATACACACTTCTATTGTGAGCAAAAAGTGTGTGTCAATTACTAAGGAGGATTTTTTGGTAGTGTTTAGAGTGGGCCCAAGCTACAAGGGATATGTATGAAGGGGATGATGGAGAAATAAAGGAATCTAATACATGAGAGTGTCAAAAGGTGCTATAACAAATGCCCCCTAATGTGTGAGGTCAAAAGGGGAGATGATGGCCAAAATACATTATATCACTATTATTGCACAGTTTGTAGTTTGGAGAAAGCCCAACCCAAACAATAAGTGTGACACAACTGGGAATACCTATCTCTATCACCTCAATATATATCCTCCTCATTTTAGTGAAGGACAAGTCCAACACAAGGGAGGATTCTCGGGTGACCCTAGGGTGATTGCAAAGGAAGAAACAAGGAGTTTGAAGAATACCCTTATCGATCAAGGTCAAGGATGAGAATGAGGATTGAGGATAAATTCTTTGGAAATTGTAAATGGTTGCCAAGATTGGGTACCTGCAAAACAGTGTTAGAAAAAAAAAACAAGACAATATATGATGATATAAGCCTCAAAACCAATGGGGAATCAACAAGAAACCTTGGTGTCCCAAAATTGCAGCACTATGGAAATATATATCAGTAGTAAATAAACTATTACAACTGCAAATTAAACCATTAAAATCAAATGTATGATGTTGGAAAACAAAGCTAGTAATTAGTAGACAATCTTCCAATGTTTAAACCAAGACTTTGATATCAAGAGAGGGTTGTTAATGAGTGTTATCAACAAAATTTTGTAACATTCCCATGGCTGTAGCAAAATTTGTCTACAACAAGAAGTTCTAGCCACTAAAATCAACAAGTAGTCATCCAAACAATAGTTCTTCACCATTTGAGTTTTTCACCCACATAGTGCGATAGCCAACTCCCTATCAGGGCTATTGAGAACATGGGTCTAAAGATCGTTGTCTTGGTACTCACACAGATATCAAGGTCAGCCTCATTGCACCAAGCATCGAGGCCACTCATGTTCTATGCAGTGGAGTGTTTGAGACCCATGGTTTATGATCGGTGCACCTCACTATTGGCCAACATGAAGAGCTAGTTGACGGATTGCAAACTCGGCAGAATGAGGAACTTTGGGTTCACATCCATACTATGTAGTTTTTTCTTTGAGAGGGTTCTATCTTCGAGCCCTAAGGTAGAGATTACTCCACATGGAATTCGCGATCAAACCATGTCACGGTAGATCGAGATGATGAGGCGGCTTTAAATTCCAACCAATCATGACTACTATGAATTCTTAAAACCATGACAACTTTAAATTCCAACCTCTAAGATTATGATAAAAATGTAGTGAAGGCTAATAGTTTTTATATTTAAAAAGATATTAATAAATATTTATAAATAATAATAATATAATCAAACAAGCAAGCAAAGGGATAAGGCTTATCTTTTATTCAAAGAAAGAAAATTCCACTTCTATAAATACGCATATATGGAAGTGGTCAGCGTATATGTGCATATACATAAGTGTGCATATACGAAGGTCGACTTCCATAAATGTACACTTACGGATGACAATTTTTGTATATGCGCATATATGGAAGCACACATATACGGAAGATGCATTTATGGAATGTGGCTTCCGTATATGTGCATATACGGATGATGCATATATAGACAAAGGCTTCCATAAATGTGCATATACAGATGACACATATATAGAATCTAACCACTTCCATAATGGTGTCTTTTGTATATGCGTGCTTCCATAAATGCGCATTTATGGAAGTGGTCAGCGTATATACTCATATACAGAAGCATGCATATACGAAGGTCGACTTCCATAAATGTGCATTTATGGAAGACATCTTCTATATATGCGCATATATGGAAGCATGCATATACGGAATATGCATTTACGGAAGGTGGCTTTCGTATATGCGTGCTTCCATATATGCACATATACGGATGACGCATATATGAACAACGACTTCCATAAATGTGCATATATGGACGACGTATATACGGAAGCTAGCCACTTCCATAATGGTGTCTTCCGTATATGCGTGCTTCCATAAATGCCCATTTATGGAAGTGGTCAATGTATATGTGCATATACGGAAGCGTGCATATACGGAGGCTGACTTCCATAAATGTACATTCACGGAAGACAACTTCTGTATATGCGCATATATGGAATCACGCATATATGAAAGACGCATCTATGGAAGGTGGCTTCCGTATATGCGCGCTTTCGTATATGTGCCCTTTCATATATGCGGATATACAGAGGCCGACTTCCATAAATGTGAATTTACTGATGACAACTTTTGTATATGCACATATATGGAAGCACATATATACGGAAGGTGGCTTTCGTATATGCACGATTTCGTATATGCATCATCTGTATATGCACATTTATGGAAGTTGTCGTCCATATATGCGTCGTCTGTATATGAATGACGCATATACGGAAGCTAGCCACTTCCATAATGGTGTCTTCTGTATATGCATGCTTCCATAAATGCGCATATACGAACGAAGGATTCGATAAATGCGCATATACGGAGGACACATATACGGAAGTTGGCCACTTCCATAATGGTGTGTTCTGTATATGCGTGCTTCCATAAATGCACATATATGGAAGTGGTCAATGTATATGTGCATATACGGAGGCTGACTTCCATAAGTGTGCATTTATGGATGACAATTTATGTATATGTGCATATATGGAAGCATAGATATACAAAAAATGCATTTACGGAAGGTGGCTTTCGTATATGCGTGCTTCCTTATATGTGCATATATGGAAGTGGTCAGCGTATATGTGCATATACGAAGGTCGACTTCCATAAATGTGCATTTACAGATGACAATTTCTGTATATGCTCATATATGGAAGCACACATATACGAAAGACGCATTTATGGAAGGTGGCTTTCGTATATGCGCATATACGGACGACGACTTCCATAAATGCGCATACATATGACGCATATACGGAAGTTGGCCACTTCCATAATGGTGTGTTTCATATATGCGTGCTTCCATAAATGCGCATATATGAAAGTGGTCAGCATATATGTGCATATACGAAAGTGTGCATATACAGAGGCCGACTTCCATAAATGTGCATTTACAGACGACAATTTCTGTATATGTGCATATATGGAAGCACGCATATACAAAAGACACATTTACGGAAGGTGGATTTCGTATATGCGTGCTTCCGTATATGCACATATACAGACGACAACTTCCATAAATGTGCATATAGACGACGCATATACAGAAGCTGGCCACTTCCATAATGGTGTCTTTCGTATATGTATGCTTCCATAAATGCGCATATATGAAATTGGTCAATGTATATGTTCATATACTGAAGCGTGCATATACAAAGGCCGACTTTCATAAATGTGCATTTATGGATGACAATTTCTGTATAGTGCATATATGGAAGCACACATATACGGAAGACACATTTATGAAAGGTGGCTTCCGTATATGCACGCTTCCGTATATGTGCAAATACAGACGACTACTTCCATAAATGCGCATATACGGAAGCTAACCACTTCCATAATGGTGTCTTTCATATATGTGTGCTTTTATAAATGCGCATTTATGGAGAAGGTCAGCGTATATGCGCAAATACAGAAGTGTGCATATACGGAGGCTGACTTCCATAAATGTGCATTTATGGAAGACAACTTATGTATATGTGCATGTATGGAAGCATGCATATATGGAAGACGCATTTATGGAAGGTGGCTTCTGTATACGCGTGCTTTTGTATATGCGCATATACAGACGATGCATATATGGATGATGCATATACGGACGAGGGCTTCCATAAATGCACATATATGGACGACGCATATATAGAAGCTTTCCACTTCTAGAATGGTGTCTTCTATATATGCGTGCTTCCATAAAGTGCATTTACAGACGACAACTTATGTATATGCGCATATATGGAAGCATGCATAGACTGAAGACACATTTATGGAAGGTGGCTTCCGTATATGTGCGCTTCTATATATGCACATATACAAATAACACATTTATGAATGCATGTAAGGTAAGCCAAGTAAAGGCTGCTGAAGTTGGTTGAATATCATTGTAAGCCAAGGACAGGAGAAAGAGTTGAAGACTCTGTTGCAGTCGTTGTAATCTTTTTCTCATTGCCAGAAAGCTAGAACGGCTTGGTCATGGCTCTAAGTTACTCTGTCTCTAGTTCAAACACTCTAAAATTTAATGATGTTGTTGGTGTTATCTTTAGTGAGGAAATGCGATGGAAAAGAACAGGTGAGACATTAGGTAATGCATTAAACATGGATAACAAGGGAAGACAAAAGTATAGAGGAAAGGGTTCAAGGAACCGTGGGAATTATAGGAAGGGCAGATCCAAATCCAGACTGGGAAAGATAGAGTGCTAGAATTGTGGGAAGAAAGGACATCTAGAGAAAGACTGCAGATCTCCAAAGAAACAAAGAGATGGACAATATGAGAAAAATAAGGAAGCAAATGTAACAGGTGATGTGTTACAAGATGATTTGATTCTTTCTGTAGATAACATTTCTGAGTCTTGGGTAGTATATTCAGGGGCTTCATTTTATGCCACACCCCATAGGAAAATTTTTCTAGATTATGTTCAAGGTGATTTTGGACAAGTTCATTTGGGTGATGATGCACCATGCAAAATTGTTGGAATGGGAAAGGTAAAAATAAATCAAAATAATGGAAACCAATGGTTGTTGAAAGAGGTAAGACATATTCCAGATATAAGGAAAAATCTAATTTGAACAGGGAAATTGGAAAGTGAAGGTTGTATATCCAAGTGGGAGATTATTGTTTGTGGAGACTGTTTAGCTTCCTGATTCATAGGTTTGTTTCAGCCATGCTTGGACCCCATTCCCTAACAAGGGGGTGTGGGGGGCTTTCCCCCCCACAACTGTTTCCAAGGGGGTCCAGGGGGGGACGATGACAATTTTTGTAGCCTTCCCTGGCAGGGGATTCGGGGCTAGCACCCCCAAAGTGAAAATTTGGGAAACTTTGCCTTGTAAAATATTGTAATTTCGTAGTCAATTTGGACCGTTTATTATAAGGTCGCAGATATGATGGTAGAAGTTATTTTTAGGGATTTTTTCCCTAGAAGCCAACCTTATTTATGAGGGAATTGTATTGTGGATTTGTATTATGGAAAATATTGTATTCTTAGAGAGGAGATTGTGAGAGAAAGAAGAGGAAGTTACAATGGGTGTGTTGTAGGTTATGTCCCTTCATTTTGATGGATAATAAAAAGGAGGGACCTGGAAATTTATCTGGTGGACGTAGCCCACACTGGGTGAACCATGTATATCTGTGTCTCTATTGTATTGTGTATATTTTGTGTTTTATTTATGCATTTGTCTTATTTTGTTGCTCCACGATCCTGTTTTTGTAACACTAGTCTCCAATCTCAAAATTTAAATAACTTGCTATGAAATAAGATTTACTTGTGATCCACTATCAACAAGTGTTTAAATATTACTATGCTTTGAGATAACTTGTAAATGAAAGAGTTCTTTTATTTTCCTTCTTGATTAACAGGCCATTTAGACCCATCATCAATTCCCTAAGAATATCTTTTGCACCCTAGTGGTTGTCCTTGGACCATGGTTAGGGCCTTGATACCAATCCCAAGTGTGCCAAACCTCTTACTAGCGTCAATGAGGTCTTGAAACCTATCCATTGTGTCTAAAACTTTCTAATAGTTGCCATATCTCATTTGTAGGTAAAATGTTCCATCTAGAGGGTTTGTTTGGTTGTTCAAGGTGTCATTAATGGATTATGATCCCTAAATGATTCATTCAAGTCCTACAACTTTTGTTTCCATTCATTGAGAATGGTCAAGGCCCCGAGACCCATTCTCGGTACACAAAATATCTTAATGATTACCATATCCAACCAAGAGTCTAATGATTTGAGTTTGTGTGGTTTTTTGAGGCCTAGTTTAGGGACCAAGGCCATAGAAGCTTCATTTTAGGCTAAAGGATGAAGAGCCATATCTTGTGCACAAAACCTCTTAATGGTACTCAGACATAAGTACTTTCAAGAGGTTTTTGTGGTAGTTTTAGGAATCATTTATGTCCCATCATACCTATATGATTCATTTAGATATTAAGGACCTTATTTTCCTCCCCTAATCATGGTCAGGGCCCTGAGACCCATCCCTACTACACAAGAACTCCCAAAAACACCCCTATCCCACTTGTATGCAAAAGATCCCTTTTAGAGGGCTCATGTTGTATTTCAAGGCATTAATCATTTCCCATTAGCCCAATATTTCTCCCTAAACCATGGTTAAGGCCTTGATATCCATCCCTAATGCACAAAATCTCGTAATGGTACCCGAGTGAAACCACAGAGGTGGGTTACACTTTCGTGACAATCAGGTCTCCAAAATTTCGAAAAACATTTTTTCGTCCCAACTCATAATATTTTTCGGCCGAAAAATATTGTTTTTGACCAAAACAATAAACGTCAAATTGAACGGTGCAATAACCGCACCCTCGATTTGCATGTACAAATTTAGTCAGCCGGATATTTTCTTTCCGGCAACCCTCTTTCAGCCGAAATAAAGTTCAGCCGAACAAATTTTTGGTCGAAAATTTGTTCGGCCTAAAGATTTTTTATATATCAACCACACATCGATGTT
>JASDQU010103265.1:11668-49328 GCA_032191745.1 Picea mariana | reverse complement strand
GTGTCACGTTCTAATGGGCCTAGGGGTCTGCAAAACATTTGTATCCAAGTAACATGTGGCAACTTAACCATGGGTCCACATCACCCCAGGGGACATCAACGAGCCGCATCGACCCCTAACACAACCTTCATCCATTCCTCCGATCTCACAATCAAAATCTGTTCACGTAGACCCCTCGATCTACGACTCTTGTTACTTCAGAGATTCAAGATTCGAGAGTTTTGCTATGAAAACTCCTCGTGGCTCCAGGAGTTGTTCAGTGTCGGGTTGACCACAGTCTATATTTGGCGGTCAGGGAGATCCTGAAGATTCCTCAAATCCATGACTCATATCACTTCATCGATTCAGCGTTCGGGAGTTTACCCGCTCCATACTCCTCGTCTCCTGGAGTAGGACTTTGCTGAAGTGCCTAGCGTTCCCTCCGAACTTAACCCAAGGTTCGTAGGACTTAGTTGTATGGAGCTTTGTCAAGCCCCAAAGGCTACAGTCATATCTCTTGGCCAATATTTGGTTAAGGTCACAACACCCCGGAGCTCCGAACTCCTGGAGTTCCGAATCTAGAAAGGCTTGCTCCTCTCAGCTAGTGTAGGGTTCCCAGACCTCGATCATATGAACCCTCTACTGAATCTTGGGCTATAGGTTCAACTCTTAGCCAAGATTTGGTTAAGGTCGTGGGCACAATCCCTTGGTCACACTGGTGAAAGGTCTGAAGGGTGTGACCCTTGGTTGCATTCTATAAGTGTTATACCTCCTGGGCTTACAAACACTTCAAATGAGGTACAAGAATACTCCTTGTGCTTCTCCCAGAGATTTAGAACTTAAAAGTTCTAATTTTTGCAAATCTTGCCAAGGTCCCGCGCACCTTCGCACCACCTCTCCTGAGCTTAATAGACCCCTTTCTCGGGAGACCCAAATGATTGGAAGTGTAAATATGCACCTATGAAATTGGGCCTATGGATAACAAAATCACAATTCATTTTCCTTTAATTTGAGCCACTACAGGGGCTTGAGTACTTACGTACACAAGTCATATTCGACCATAAAGATCCTTACTTGCACAAATACACAACCAAACTAACTGAAGAAAACAATCAAATGATCAAACAAGCATGCACATCCATGAAAAGTTCACGTGGTATTCATCCTTATTTTACAATCACAGTTCAACTTCACGGAATATAAGAATACTTATCTATTTAGAGTTGTAGCCAACTGACTGACTGTGGGTGTTCGCCTTTCCATCCAACCATAGGCTCAGAGGCATTCATTATTAGTGCTTTGGCCACCCCCGTGCCAAGCCATGATATCACTAGGGAATTTCGACAGCTCTCTTAGAGGTTCTCTCTCTCTGTCACCGCCTTTGCAAGGTTTATCAGATGCTTCCTCAACATCAAGCTCGCAATCTTCCTCTTTTCTTCTGCATGTCTGGATCACGCATTCCCCTCTGTGCATGCGTTCTTGTCTAGTGTCTCTCCTGCTCTCTGTAGAGCCTCATGCACACGCCTCTTTATCTGTGTCTTCTCCTTTAAATTCTCTAGTAACTATAACAACGTAACAACTTTCAGTTCCTCTTCTCCACTCCCCCGTCTTGCACGTTCTCTTCTCTGTATATCTCTGCATGCCTTGCACACACACCCATCCTTGGGAATTTTCCCCTTCTTGTCCTGTTCCTTCTGTCAGAAGGAAACTTAGGTCAACCTGGTCTGCCAGACCCTGTGGTACTTCAGGCTAACATTCTTCAGTCAGACCATGCTTCTATTCATGGGGGTGGTTGATTATCCAACCACCATTCCTTCCTTCATTAAATGATTCCTCTCCTTAGGATCTAGATGAGGCTTATTATCTTGACAAAGGGAATTTGAGTCATTTGAACTAATGAATCATCTCCACGGTTTCCTCATTCT
Source organism: Picea mariana (assembly GCA_032191745.1). NCBI lineage: Eukaryota > Viridiplantae > Streptophyta > Pinopsida > Pinales > Pinaceae > Picea > Picea mariana. Next base: position 47,424 of record JASDQU010103265.1, on the reverse strand, counting down.
TTCCTCTAGTGATATCATGGCCAGTACTTCAAGGCTTCACCCCCACAGTTAGTTATTGGCAATTCAAATAATAATACATTTACATTGTTCACATGCCTTAGCATGGTGATCATGATTAATGATTAATTACAAATTGGGGGAAACAGGGATATTACAGTCATTTTGACCACCATCCATCTGGAGGCCACCTTCCACCTCAATAGAGAAATATTTAGAGGATCTCAAATGATACCTTGGTTCTTTCTTCTATTCATTTTGTCCATTTAAGGATGTGATCTCATTGAAACCTACCCTATGTGAATTAACCTCATCCCCTCTTACCTCTATAGGAACATACTCTAAGATCATCCCTTGTTCTTTTACCTCTTCCCTCAATAGATCTAGCTCCATCTCCATTGATGTTTGTCTTTCTTCTAGTGTGGAGTTCTTTCTAGTAGAATACTTCCTTGGATTAGCTTCAAATTGATTTTTTTACTCCTCCTTTTGATTAATAAGATACCTTCTCTGATGTTTTTCAATAAAGTGAGTTGTATCTGTAGCAATATGGGAGACCTCCAATATTTTCTAGGTGTCCTCCTCATATTTGAGATATTTTCCTTTAACCTGGTTGTTGATTTCTATGATAGCATGCTTCCCAACTGGAACCCAATAAGTTGGTTTTTGTGCTCTTAGGGTTTCCTCCCCCCTTATTTTATTCCTTGGTGTCCCCCGACATATTTAACATTCTTAGAAATGGAGGGAGATCTCTAATCTCAAGCCACCCTCCCCATTGAAGAATCCCTTCTGCCAAACCTCAAAGGGAAATGATACTTATTGTGTCTATGTTAATGATGTTGATGACAAAGAAAGGGAACAATTTGATAATATACAATTTGGATATAATTCCAATTTTCATGCATGATCTCCAAGGAATCTAGCAGTCCTTTCCTTACATCCATATCAACATGATTTTTTGCTACCTACTAGAATTTGCACAATGATTGGGGTCAAAACATATGAACTTGCCTAATGTGTTCCTTATATCCATCAAGGTTTTCTCCTTTAATAGCTCAAGCGACAACCCAATTAATTTAACCCACAATACTTGGGTAGTCAATGGCTCCTTGTTAGGATCAAAGACGGGTTCCCACTCTTTTAGAGCCAAATATGTATTATTCTAGAACTAGTGCCTTGTTCTAATATTCTCTATATCTTTTCCTACCAAAACACAAACATGATCCATACTTTGGAGAGTATATGGAAAGATGGTACATATCCCGCTATTGGTAGGCAATTTTGTTCCACTCGTTTTTTCAATGTAGCTTTGAAGATACACCTCTCGTGAATTTTTCCCACTAATGCATTATGTTGTTAGTGGTCTTCCAACATTACTCCTTCACCAACTATAAGTTTCAATCTCTTCTCTCTTTGTTTTACTACCTCTGATCTCTTCTTTTGGGTCTTATCCTCATCTGATTTTCTAATTGGTTTCTTCCCCTAGAGATTTCAACTTAGGGTTTATGCCTTCCACCCAAGAATCACCACACAACTCTTCTATAGTTAATTTCATAGATTGTTCGGCCTACATAGTATTGTTTTTCTCTAGATCTATTAGCTATGGGGACTGCTAGTATGAGGGCTACCACTTTTCCTTTGAGAAGATACCTACACCTTTACTCTATTTGTGATAAGATGGGGCCATTGATAACTATAATGACCCCTTGTCACATCCACTAGAATTTCCCTTTTGGACAAAAGTGCACGTTTGGCATGTAATGTTGAGGTTGAAGCCCCATTTTGACCTATATAAGATGATAGAAGATGATTGGATGGGGACTAAAATTTCTCCTTTCCCTTTCTAATAACAAAAAATTTAGATCTCTTTGAAGCATTGGGACTAAAAATGGATCTAAGGTTTCCTTCTAAGCCTAGTCTAAGGTTCCTATCTAAATGTAGGTTTGGAGCCAAGGAAAAAGACTTGCCAATATAATCTCCTAGAGAAGATGTACCCAAAGTTGGAAAAATGAAGTTTGGTCACAAGCCTTCCAATGGATCCATTGAGTAATCTTCAAATTCTTCATCTTCTTCCCTATACTGCAAACCTTTGGCCAAATTATAAAGTAGACACAAGTGATATAAATGCTCAAATCTGTCTCTATTTTTTTCCATTATGACAATGGAATCCCACCCCCAAGGAGAATATCATGATGATACTTACTCCTCGAGCATGCAAGTTATAGAATCAATTGTCCCAAATATAACATTACAACCAACTCATAAGCGACTACCCAAGGAACTAAACCACTAACCTAATGTTGGCTAGCACTTTAGGTAGATTGACCAGTCAAGCTACCTATGGTATCTATCTTTAACTTGTATTAAAGGCATGCAAGTAGTTATATAGAAAATTGTTCATTTGTGACTAGAAGTTAGCTTTTTTTATTAAAAAGTGTTTGCTATCTAAATAAAAATGTTTGTTGAACAACTTCAATTTTAATTTAGGATTTATAGTTTGAATTTATTTTTATTAGGTAGGGACTATCCTGCCTATAACCCTTACTAGTTTTGTTTCTTTTTAACCACAACACTTTCTAGAGTTAAAGACTTATTTCTTCAAAACCTCCTAACCCACTATCCAAATTTATTTGTGTCTATTGAAATTGGGTCTCAAGGTCAGAGTTACCAAAGTCTACATGTAGACATTCCTAAGACCTTTGTAGCCACTTAGACTTCCTCTAGCCCTAAATGCACTCTATCAAAATCAAAGTCCCAAGAATCCCACTTTAGTTTTCCCTTATTAATTGGATTCACGCATATAGGCTTGGATGATCTATGTTTTTCCATGATCACATATTATTCACAATAGTGAAGATTGAAGCATGCATAATGAGATTTTCATCACATGTAAATAAATGTATGGTCTCTTTCCTTCTTTTTTTATTTGAACACTTTGTATTTAATGTTGATTTCACATGTTGATAGAGATTTTGACATTTTGCATTTAATGCTTATTTCACATGTTGTTGGTAGACATTTTGACACTTCACAACATTGTCACATTAATGTTGCTTATGTGAGGGGACAAATGCAACAACAAAGCCTAGAATTCTTGTACAATTACACTAGCCCAAGGATGGTACTATATACATATGCACTTCATGCACATAGATACATGTTGCAAAACTATGTGGAGGACAACCATCTACATATGCACTTTAGATTCACCTCACTCCATTCTTGCTTCATGTGTTCTAACCCCTTCAACTAATAATCCTAACTTAGGACTTTTGCTTTAGTAGCCCAGATCCCCTAAAGTTGTCCATTAAGACATTCAAAGCCAAGCCATTCAATTAATCCCTTTGGCCATATCAAAAGTCACACCTATCCATACCACTTGCATTGATCCCCACCTTAAGGTTCTCACCATATTGACTTTAATTTTCATTTTTCCCACACCAATACACCTCTTTCCACGAAAGCACACAATTCCACCTATGTTGCAAGCTATATAAAACATTTACCGACATGATTATGTGACCTTTTGCAAGAAGATGCACTCCATATCACCACCTATAAAAATAAAAAGCATTGTATTTTATCCACACAACATTCTCATCTTAAGATAACCTTGAGATGTCTTTTTTGCATAATTGAAAGTCGAATGGGTATCTTATAGCTTTATGATAGACCCATGAATCTCTCCTTTAACCTTAGCTTCACTCCATGAAGGTGTGTGGAGATGTTTAAACCTTTTGTTGATTGTTGAAGTTGTTTGTATGTTCCCATTCTCTTTGTTGAGATAACTTTCAAGGTTTTCATCCATCATCTTATCTTGATAGTAGAAATCTACCTAAGCTTTGACTTCTCCACTAATTTTCACCCAACACTACAATTTCAACTCTTAATATGGTCTAATTAAAATTACTACATATATACAACATGTTTAAAAATGCAATATATATATACTCATCCTCAAACTTTGTTTTATTATGTTTTAACATATTTAGCTTTCACTCTCTATGACCTATTCTTCTATAAAAACCTTTCTATTTCTAGGTTGCTTAGTGCAAGATTGATTTAAATACATTTTAGTTTAGTATTTTTTTTAGTAAAACGAAAACATAACAATTTAATCAAAATACTATTTAAAAAATTGATAATGACAACGTTGTTTACACTTTTGTAAGACTAATAAAATTTATCAAATATAAACAAAGAATTAAATTAAATATCTTTTTTAATATTATTTATTTAATTAAATATAATAAAAATGAAAATTTTAATATTACTATTATTTACATTTAATAATTATTTAGTATAAGGTGTCCAAATTATTTTTCCAAACTCAAAATAAATTTTAAATTATATTATACAAATAATAACAATACGTAAACTCACCACTTCTTAGTGGCTAAACTAACAAAATATTTAATATAAGATTTAAAACTTTTAAATAAATATGTAAATATAAAAAATTCATAAAAATTAAAACTTTTAAATATAAAACATTTTAATTAAATTCTAATTTCAATTAATTTTCACCATGGTTTTTTTTTCTTAAATTAACACAAACCATGAATGTAATTTTCCATATAAACATGGTATTTTTGAAATTAACACAAACCATGGTATTTTTGAAATTAACACAAACCATGATGGTATTTTGACCATAGTAACAAAGAAATTAACACAAACCATGCTTAAGGAAATATGAAATATGAAAAACCCTTTGCATCTTTAGGAATCAAGGACATATTTTTAATTGCCGGGAATCTTTTAACTGAAATCAAACATACAAGTATAAGGTCTACGACGAAATGCTTATCCTATCTAAAATGGAGTAGGAACGACCTCCACAAAGCAAGTCCAGTAGAGTTCAATGTCTTGAATTGGGCGTGGAGGTGAAGGCCAAGATCTCAGTTGGGTGGCAAGCAAGAGGGCTCTCGAACAGAGTTCAGTTTTGAAGAAAAGAGTAGAGGAGAGGTCAGTGCTGTGACTTCTCAAGGTAGGTGGGTTTTCCCCATTTTCTCTACTGAACACCTCTGCTTCAATATACAGCGCCCTAATTCACGGTATAGAAATTAAACTAAAGGTCTCTGCTTGTGTTGAGAACTTGAAAAATGTTAATCTTGGTTCTAATGTTACCAGAGAGTTTTGAGCTGGGATGAAAATGGGCTTCTATCCATTTTTTTTTTTTTTTTTTGTGGTTATTGGATGGGGAGGATTAGAATATGTTTGTTAGTTTAGGTGATATTCTGCCTATTCTTTACTATGCAAGATTAAGAGAGATCTAGTTCATTCTGTTCCATCATAAGAGCAGGGATTCTATTCTCATGGACCCAAATCCAATAAAATTGCTGTTTCACAATTAGAGAAGTGTGATTCGTGGAGTTAAATTCTGTTATGTGGAAATTGGAGCTATTGCTCCCATGGAAGCAGCAGCACACTGCTTGGATTTTGCCAACAAACTGAACCCACTTTGTTTAAGTAGTAATAAATAGGCTAAATCTCAAGTCAGTTGGGAGTAAAATGCTGAAAATTTTAAGATGGGGTTTTCTCCATTTTCTCCATTAGTTGTCATTCTGTTTGTGAGAGACTGGTTGAAAATTAATTTTGTTTTTCTCTATATTGATGTTGCAGAAGTATAATGGGAACGGCTGCTGTTGCAAGCTGTAACCTGGTTGGTGCATTCAAGGGGCTCTCAATCTCATCTGGCTCTTCCTCATCTTCCTATCTTAAAGGGGATTTGAAACTTGTTACAGTAGGGCAGAGGTCCACAGTTTCATTTCCCTTGAAGGTCCCTTTGATAATTGAAGCTGCTCACAAGAAAGGGTCTGGTAGTACCAAGAACGGACGAGATTCCATAGGTAAGAGGTTAGGTGTAAAAATATACGGAGACCAAGTTGCAAAACCTGGATCAATAATTGTCAGGCAGAGGGGAACCAAGGTGAATGCATGTTGCTTTTACCATATTTGTTTTGATCACTTGTTTGTATGTATCTATCACCTGTATGTATGCATGCATACATCATCTCTCTTATCTTGACTTTACATCCAGAGATTGGATCTTGGCATTTATGTTAAAATTTTAGCAATTTTCTTTCTATATGTTTTCTGCACATATTATCACACTAATCCTGTTTCTAAAAAATATCGGTATATTTCCCTGTATTTATTATTGGTTAGCATATCTGTTGTGTTTGACAAATCTTTGTGCATTCTATATTGTCTATCTGAAGATATTCATGTATTGTACATTGTTTGGAGGCTTGACTTAATTTCTCGTTGCCAATTAATGTTAGCATCGTCAGAACTCACCAGCAATGCATTTGAGACTTTCAATTGTCTTTTAAACTGATTGCAAACTCCCGTTGGTTGAAATTGTATACCCGTCATAGTTGTTTGCATCTTCAACTGTGACTTGACGTGCAAATTCAGGTTTCTCAGGGTAAACATGAAAGGGTCTAATAGAATTGTTTCAGACCAAGTAAACATAGCCCGATAACTATATGATATCAATGGGACAAAACCCTTAAAATGTGCTACTTTAGAGTAAATTGCAGTCATTACTATAGAAGTATACCGAACATAATCAGAGTAAACCACCTGGATTATCCTTTTGTGGTTGGAACCCTCATATCATCGATTTTCATTGCATTAAGTTGTGGTTTGTACAGTTTCATGCAGGGAAAAATGTTGGACTTGGTAGAGACTACACTATTTTTTCCTTAATTGACGGTCTTGTGAAGTTTGAGAAATATGGACCAGACAAGAAGAAGGTAATTCTTTGAGGGTATGCCAGTTGGTTGTTGTTGTTCCTGTTAAATGAGTGTTGTATAATTTCAACACAAAAAGTAATATTTTCAAGATGTTGCAATTGCAAATAACATGGAATCTTTAACACATGTTGTCTTTGTTGTGATTTCCTAGGTGAGTGTTTATCCGTATGTACCACAACCTGAGAATCCCAACAGTTATAGGGTAAGGGTGCGTGAGTTTCACCGCCTCCGGCGTGAGAGGCGCAAAGCTAGAGAAGCTGGCATTTCTTCTCCAGAACTGGTTTTAGCTTCAACAGAATCCCAATTGCCAGCCAAAGAGGAGATAATTTGCTAGATGCAAGTGTAAAGTTGGGGTTGGTGAACTTCATGCATATTTTCATATCTGTTGAAGCAAAACTGAGATCTTACAGAACCAACCTTCCAGTTTCAACATATTATCTTTTAACTAGATGCTGTTTGGATGTTTGATGCCCTATTTGAGCCGTATTCCATCTCATGTTGTGCACTCAGACTCCAAAGATTTATGCTGAGATAATTTAACTGAATATTGAGCTGTTCTCATAAGATCACCATAGTTGATAACTGAGAATCGTGTGCTTTATGACTTTCTTATGAGTGCTTGATTTATTTGTGATATCTCACAAATCTATCTCCTTCAGATGTGTGGAGTATCTTGAGCAAAAGGTTATGTAAAATTCTTTTAGGATCTATTCAGAGATGATGCATATGCCCTTCAAAATATACATCAAGAGATAATGATGCAGACAATCTACTAGGCACAAGTATAAAGTTGGGGTTGGTGAACTTTTCATATATATAATATATTGAAGCAAAACTGAGACCTTACAGAACCAACCTTCTAGTTTCATCACAAAGTTATCCCAAACCTGATATATTTTAGCTCTTAACTAGATGCTTTTTGGATGTTGGATGTCCTATTTGATCCATATTCCATCTCATATTATGCACTCAAACTCCAAAGATAGATGTATGGTGAGATGATTAATTGAATATGGAACTGTTTGCTTAAGATTACCACAGTTGATAACTCTGAAATGTGTGCTTCATGATCTTTCATATGAATGCTTGATTTATTTGAATATTGCGATATCTCACAATTTTATGTTCTTCAGATGCATGGAGTATCTTGAACAAAAGGTCATGCTGCATGCACATTACTTTTAGGATCTATTTAGAGATGATGTATATGCCCTTCAAAATCTTGATTAAATTGGTTTTAGGGTGTGTTCTAATGATGTAATATCCCAGTTTTACACCCCTCTGTCATATGTTGGTGCTTTGTCATGTGTTGTATTTGGCTCTACCTTAATATTTTATATTTTTGTATTATACAACATCCCACTTTTCAAATGAAGGCTCTAGTGCAAAGGCGGCCCCATCATGGGGTGGTTTGAAAAACAAAATCACGAGAATAAATGATACGACATGCAAGATAGCATAATAGTAAGACATTAAAATGTATTCTAAGATGTTCATCCACTAAATATTGGTTGATTGCTTCGGGACATATACGTGATGGGGGGCTTGTGATGTGACAAGTGGATGGCTATCCATGCTTATTTATTGTACATGTCTTTCGTGGTTGGTTACCATCTTCCATGCATCTTACACTTGACATAGTTTCCCATGCTAATTGAATTGTACATACCTTTTGGATATCGCTTACGTTGCACCTTTGCTTGACAAACCTATGTACATACCTCACTTGGTGACTTAGATGAGGGGGGGCCTAGAATCTAGAATTCTATGCTTATGTTGTTTGTTGGCTCTCTCATAATTTGGCTTACTCTTGAGCTTTTTGTTGACAACATATTGTGCATCTATCGTGAAGTTTCACCACTATTTTGGGCATGACTTTTGGTTTATGTGGGGGTTGTACAGTAGGTGGATTGTCTCAGGCTATGCCTAGGAGCATATAGGGGGTGCAGGGTCCTGATATTGTAGGTGGGAGGCTGCCATTTTGGAGGCCAAACTTCTCGCCATCCTTGCCGATGGTTGTGCCTACATGGCGGTGTTGGAATATTTTTGAGTAGATAGCCTTTCCTATGGGCAGGATTGGCATCTCTATCATTTGTTTGGCTGTATTGCCATATTCTGTTGTTGATTTGGCATTGGTTGCTATATTTATGTTGCTGTTCTTGTGAGAACACCTATGTTTTCTTTTTTCTCCGCTTATGTTCTTTAAGTAATCCAATCTAATCGGTTAGGAACGAAACCCTGTTTTGGAGTTAAACAAGCTGATTCTTGAGATACTAGCTCTTAAGAGTATTCTATATTCGTGAAACCTTTAGACCTAGAGTCTGATGTCTGAAACCCATTTCAAATAGCAGATTTCCTAACCCATTTTCAGATACCCACTTCTAGGTGTCTGAATTGAAGTAGACTCTGCACTAGGAACTTGATTCGAACTCTGTGGAGACTGAGCATCTGCAACATCTTTGATTGTTACAAAGGTGTCCAGGTCTAACAAGCAAAGGCCAAATCTAGTGTATGACTACATACTTCTGTAAAGAAAGTCATGGAGGGTATGCTGAGAAGCCTTAAGGAGATGCCCACATTCTGCCGGGCCATAAATGCAACACTCTGCATATGCATATGCCACTCCATACACATTTTTTTCAGTGTTATCTTGAAAGAATAGTCTCCTTTGTAATCAGACTTCTTATGATGCTCAACAAAACACTGTGTTTTTTTTTTCTTGCATTGCCATTACCAGCCAGCCCAAAATGAAGTTCCGTGGTGCTAGCACATATTGCTAATGAATTTAAATGAAGATTGTTGTGAGACAGCAATAGGAGTACTGCGACAGAAAGCTCTTGGATTATCAGATTGCACTGAAGACCGTTTCCAGTGCTTGGCAAGAATACCAAGCAACAAGGCTATAGCATTTGCATTTAGGAGAGCCCTCGTTTCCTCAAAATTGGCATCAATTTTATGTAGGATCAAGTAGGACTCTTATATAGACACCCTTATAATAAAAGAGTGGACAGATTGTACAGGCAACAAATAATAGTGCGTCTTGTGAGTCTGTTTCCTCTTGCTTCCACGTGTTCATTGCTTCTCCATGTTCCAACGGTAAGCATGCTATCATATAAGCTAAGTCACATGGCTTGAGTTCGAGTTCGGGTTTGGCAACAATTAGGTTCGATTCGGGTTCAAGTTTTCCAATAAGTTTTGGATGAGGTTCGGCTATATATATTGAACCCTAATGAAACGTCATCCCAAACCTCAATAAAATTTTCCTTAGAATTTGTCCTAAGCTTTGAATTCGGGCACACATTCAAGTTCGTTCAGGTTCAGCATTAGGTTTGGTGAACCTTGAGGTTCGCCGAATTTCAAACCTCAAGCTTTAGGTTCGGCGAACCCTGTGACTTAGCATATAAGTACATTAATTCCTCTTATAAATACATAATTTGGGAAAGGCCAGTTGGGTGCTTAATAAAAGCAAAGACATAGAACTTATATTGTGTAGCAGATTTAACCTGGTGGGCTAGCTTGAGTGGTTGAGTGCTTTGAGCTTCATGCGAGAGGTCACAAGATCGATCCCTGGGCTGGCTGCCTCTGCTGCATGCCTCACTCGATGTTCTTGGAAAAAAATGTTGAGTAACAAAAACATCTATGTACATGCACATGTCAATACATGATTTCTAGGAAAAAAGGTTAGAGCCATCATGTTCAGCAATGTTAAAGTTTTAAAATATTTTACCAAATAGATGTCGGGATATAGAGAGATCAATATCCAACTCATTTGGCCACACCCAGAATCAATGACTGGAAATGTGTCCTGGCATTCCAACATATCACAAATGAATAGGTTGCATTGCAAGTAGTTGAATGATAAACGTTTTTAAAGTTTGAAATGAAAACAATCACAAAGTTATTCTTGTAGTAGTATTATATATCACTTTATTGCAAAGAATGAGAAATTGAGAATCATACAGTTAGCAATCGATTCTTGGTACCAAAAAGACTTAAAATCTTCAAAACATGACAGTAGCGCATTAGTTCATTGTGATTGTTAAGAAGAATATAAAAATAAAATCATGTAGAAACTCGATAAATGCCCCTTCCATCACATTGATCAAAACCTAACAGATCTGTAAAATACCACCAAGTCTTTTATCAACATTCTACTTGTTAAGCATGGACTTACATCCGAACTGCCTGACGAAAAAGCCAAAAACTGTCCCAAAAATCAAACTAAAAAGATGCAAACAAATTTAGCAGACAAATTTACAGAAGCACTATTGCAGCCAGAATAGCAGGCGGCACCAGAGTTACAAAATTCAAATGAATCAGATATCTTCGCAATCAAAGGGCTTATTTCGCTAGTGCTTGAAAGTTGAAACAAACCAAAATTTGTTTGGCCTTTTTTGTGAACTTTTGTCATGAGAAAATCAGGTTCATAATAGTAAAGGAAACAGGAAAAAACTGGGCAAGATCCATCGAAGAGAATAATTTTGTACCTCATTATCTTAACTTATATTATTTTGAACTAATCCTGACAGACAAAATATCACCTTCTAGATTTATAAAGTAACCAACAGCTCACAACCACTTGCATAAGAGATGACAGTTAAAAAGAGATACTTCAGTACAGTCATAATAGCTTTCCATAGAAAAGGTTTCATAATCCGGATGAGACTGAAGATACATCCTGAGTAGAGGAGCTCCAGTATGAAACATGCCAGAGCAGCTTAAATAGTTGTATACATAATGAGTAAGTTTTCATCCTTCCAAAGAATAGATCGGAAAGTGAATTCGTTTCTAAACTATAAACTCTCTGATACCTTCTCACAATTTCTTTGCTTTCATATTTCATGAAGAGATTTTATTGTAAAAAGAGGAAAAAAGCACAATGCCAAAAAAGTATCCTTAAAAAAGCATTAGCCCATCTTGGGTTAAGTCCAACTTGACACATATAAACCAAGCTCAATCAGGATAATCCTTTCTTCATGTAAAACCTATGACATAATGAGAAACATGAATTCCAGACAATATCAAAGTACGACAAAAGTAGAGGAGATTAAACTCTACCACTAGGAGTCAGGACAAACAATTTAAACATGAGAGGAATAATACACTGTTAGCTTTTGGGTTGCTTTAAAAGTGTTTTCACCAAGCTAAGAGCGTGCTCTGTCTCCTAGCCCCTTGTTTATGTTTGATTGAAATTTGGAGAGATTTGATTAGGTGTGTACATTCCACAGGACTTGTGCTAGAGGAGGCGCACTTCTAAAGGAGGTAGTTATCTTATGTGGCATTGCCATCTTCTACATGGTGCATGTGTTGAGGAGGATGGTTCTTGTCATAGGGTATGGAGCTATCTTATTGAGGAGTGCTAGGCACTTGGAGGAAGGGCACAAAGCTGTAGGAGCAACTACCTTGGCACACATGTTGAGGAGCATTAGAAGCATAGGACCATGTGGCACATAGTTAGAGGAGGAGCGCTTAACATGAGGACACTTGGCTTGAAGAACACTACAACTTGGAAGAGGAGCGCTTGGCTAACACCTAGTTTGAGGGTGCATATTGAGGAGGAGCATTCTGCCCAAGGATATCATGCTTAGAGGGTGCATCATCTTGGGACTTGGATAAACCCTAGTGTGACACTTTTACATCCTTGTGTAGTGGAGTGCTCTACGTAGACTTGTCTTGTAGACTTAGTCTAGGGTTACATGTGGACAAAGTTCATGTTTTATGTTGGCCTTCGTCACCTATTCTATATAAGGGAGGAGAGTGTCTTTGTATGGATTGTACTCATTATTCTATCTTTGTAATTGTCTTGGAGAGGTCGTGGTGCTTGTGTGATGCAAGAGAGGAAGACCTAGGGTTTGTGATGTAAACCTAGGAGGAAACATAAAGATGGATTCTAATGCTAGGGATGATCTTGAGTCTTAGCACTTGTGTGATGCAAGATAAGAAGACCTAAGGTTTGTGTGATGTAAGCCCTAAAGCAAGAACATGGAGTGCTAGAGGAGTAGAGGAGCGTTGGAGCTTGGTGTGATGCTTAGCGTGAGAGGACTTGACTTGGAGCTTATGTTGATGTACTCTTGATATTCTATTGTAAGTTGTAACATTGTCTAGAGGTCTTGGTGCTTATGTGATGCACGAGAAGAAGACCTAGGGTTTGTGGGATGTAAACCCTAGGATGGACAAGAAGCTTGGAAGGCTAGCACCTGGGTTCATCTTGGAACCTTTGTGCTTGTGTGATACAAGAAGGCCTAGGGTTCGAGTAATGCAAACCCTAGAGTAAGACATGAGCGCTAGAGAAGTGAAGAAGACCAAGAGCTTGGTGTGATTCTTTCTTTGGAGGACTTGGAGCTTGGTGAGAGCCCATGCTTGACTCAATGAGTTGTAACTTGTTGATGTGATGATGTACTAGCTGAGACACTTGTTGATGAGTGTTGTTGTACTTGTATTGTATTCTTTGTAATCGTTGATGCAAGGAAGGAAGGCGCTAGGGTTTTTGTGAGATAGAACCTAGAGAAGACTTAGAGCACTAAGATTGGAGTCCTTGTGTGATGGGTACCCAGTGTTTGTGGCAAAGAAACTATTACTTAGGGGTTTGTAATTAATGTACGAGGCCATCTTCTTTGTATAATGTCCATTAGATGGTTAATTGGTAGTTAATAAATGTAAAAGGTTCCTCTTTATTGAATAAGGCCCACTAAGTGGTTGGTACTCATTAATGATGGTACCACAAGTAGTTAGGGAGAAATTATTTATAGAGCTAGTAGGCTATGGAATGTTTTGTCAAGGATTATTATTGTATTGGAGCTCTTCTCAAAGGAGGCATCCCCCTCGAAGAGGCCCATGAATATTTCTCTCTCTTTTGGAATTATCAATACAAAGGTTATGTTATGTGGGTTTAGTCTATTTGTCTCTTGTATTTTCCTTTCTGCACTTATATTTCTTTGAATATTGTTCATACTATGTTGTTTCTGCCGGTTAAGTACCTTACATGTGGTACTAGAGCTCTTTCTTTTGCTAGCATGTGCTCGAATTTTATATTTTTTTAAGGCTAGACACTGCTTGCATGGGTATAAGTTGTTGGTAACCCTTTTGTTGGACCCAAAGACCCCATGGCGGCCACTAGAAACAAKTCCATGGAGAACAAGCTCACCACCTTGGAAAACTAGGTCTCTAGGATCTAGAATGATGTTTTTAAGGTTGACCACGTTTCTAAGATAGGCGGCCTACATGYAGACTTGTGTAGCCTAAAAGCAGATTTTGACTATCTAAAAGCAGATCTTTCTAACAAGAATATCCATCTACATTATATCCTCTCTATCCTACCCCTAGGTGGGCAGGGGTCGAATTTTCCATTGCAATAGGAAGGGGTCGAATCCCCCAAAGAAGGTCGACCTCGCTTAGGGCCACCCTTTTGCGACAGTCAACACTAGATGTGGCACAAACTTCCTTAAGTATATATGAAGAAGTTTGATGGTTTTGTCCTTGCACTTTGGGTTTCATAGATGGAACACTACTCCCTCCAAGGTATTACTAATGACCTAATGAAACTTCTAGTGTGGGTATTATACTTGGATCAAGAATGATGGAAATGGTGGCAATGGCATAAGAAATCTTATGGGGGATACATTGCTTGGTGTCAGTTTGTGAAAGCCATCTATGCTCGTTTTAAAATAGACACTCATTATTTGGGTTAGTTGACCAAGTTGCGCCAAATAGGCATAGTGGAAGATTTTATAGTAGCCTTTGAGCAATTGGCAATCTACATGAAGGGCATGATCGATTCTTTTTTCAAAGAATGTTTTATTAGTGGTATGAAAGAGGAGATTCGAGCATATGTCTTGATGGATCATCCAACTACTTGGTTGGAGGCTTTTCAATGAGTGGAGGCTTTTCAATGAGCTAGAGATGCACAGGTGGTGGTCAATGCACAAGCCAAAAATCCCCATTTATTCCCTGCTCCTTCCCCCCTATGGAATCTACAACAACCCCCTCCCCCTCTCAACCCTTGAGAGTCCACAAGTTGATCAAGGAAGAAGTTGCAGAATGCTAAAGCCTCAAACCTTGCTATAATTGTGATGAGAGGTATTTCAAAGGGAATAAATGTAAAGAACAAAATTATTTCAAATTGATATGACCCACTCAGACCCACCTGAAGACATTTCCACAGAAGACACTACTAAGCTAGATTTAGCAGAAACAACCCATTCTCCTTAGGAAGAAACTGTCCCAAAGCTTCCTTGTTAGGAACCTTAAATTTCCTCCATGCTTTATCATGAATTTCAACCTTCGGGACCTTGAAATCGATTGGCTACATCAAGCACCCAAAGGTGATTGTTTTGATTGACAGTGGCGACGCCCACAATTTAACTTATCGGAGAGTTGTAGAAGAAACCCATTATTATGTCCATGCGGTGCACAATTTTCAAATTATGATAGCCAATAGAGGTATGATGAAATGTGGTGGCATGTCTGAAAATGTCAAACTTCGAATGGGGGGCTACCAATGTGAATCTCACATGCTCACTATTGAAATGGGTGGTTTGATGTAGTCTCCACGTAGAATATTTATGCACGTTGGGCCTAGTTACCATAGATTTAAGGAATTATACATGAGCTTCACTAAGGAGGGTCATAAACATACACTCAAGGGGCTCAAGTTCAACTCCTCCGAACTTATTAGTTCTCACCACATGGAGAAGCTCTTGAAGAAAGGCCACCTAGGCATTATTTCCCAATTCAATGCCATCCAATTTATGGACAACCCCCACAGAAAATTCACCCTGATTTGCAGTTGGTCTTGAATAAACATCAATAGGTATTTGACACACCCCGTGGCTTACGCCCTTCATGTGGTGAGCATGATCATGGTATTCCCTTGATTCCAGGAAGTCAAGCACCCAATATGCATCCTTATCGACACCCTTTTGCACAAAAGAATGGAATTGAAAAGATTATTTCGGAACTGTTGGAGGTAGGAGTCATCTGTCCCAGTACTAGGACTTACTCATCACCCGTGGTCATGATGTTGAAGAAAGACGGGAATTGGTGCATTTTTCCTCACTTTCGTGCTCTCAATAAGTTGACCATCAAAGACAAATTCCCCATCACAGTTATTGATGATCTCTTGGATGAGCTTCATGGTGTCAAGTTCTTCACTAAACTGGACCTTTTCTCAAGGTACCACCAAATGTAATTGAAGGAGGTGGACATTCCTAAGATAACCTTCCACACACATGAAGCACATTACGAGTTTTTAGTGATGCCATTTGGACTTTGCAATGATCCATCCACATTTTAGAGCCTCATGAACAAGCTTTTTTGGCCCTTCCTACGTAGTTTGTGCTTGTATTCTTTGATGGTATCCTGATTTATAGCCCAAACTGGGAAGTCCATGTGGAGCATGTTGATAAAGCCATGCAACTCCTCTGGGACAACTAGCTGTTCCTCAAGCGTTCCTAATCTTCTTTTGTCGCTTTAGAGGTAGAATACTTTGGTCGCATTGTCAGTGGGGATGAGTTGCATATGGATCCCAAGAAAATTGAGGCTATGTAGGATTGGCCATGCCCCAAGACTCTAAAAAGCTTATGTGGTTCCTTAGGATTTACGAGCTACTACAGGGAGTTCATGAGGAATAATAGGTGAATTGTAGACCCCTTAACCACCTTGCTAAAAAAGAATTCCTTTGTATGGAATGATGTTGCCAAGTAGGCCTTTTTAGCTTTAAAGGAAGCCATGTGTACTACCCCTACCTTAACAATGCCCAATTTCACTAAGACTTTTGTCTTGGAATGTGATGCTTCAAGCAAAGGCCTGGAAGTTGTGCCCATGCAAGAGGGGCATACCTTGGGATTTACCAGTAAATATTTGTGTGATAGAAATTTGGGAAAGCGTCCCTATGAAAAAGAGATGATGGCCATCCTTTATGCAGGAGATACTTGGTGCCCATATCTCATTCAAACCACTCCCAAATCAAGACAAACCATTATAGTTTGAAGTATTTTCTAAAATAATGGTTGGCATCGCCAAAGCAAGACAAGTGGGTCATTAAGACGCTTGGGTATGATTATGTGATTGTCTATAAGAAGGGCAAAGAGAAAGTGGTGGTTGATGCTTTTTCTAGGAAATATGAGGAGGAAGGATCTCTCTTTGCTTTATCCTTACTTATACTATATTCAATTGTAGAAGCCCAACAAGAATAGTTGGAAAATGACACAGTGGTTCAACTCATCCAAAGACTTTAGGAGGACCCCATCCCCCTAAAGGTTATATTTGGTAGTAGGATACATTGCGGTATAAAGGGCATATTTTTTCGATGCAGAATTTTGCTTTAAAACTAAGTGTGTTAGAGGAATTGCATTCATCCCCTATAGTGAGTCACTTTAGCTTTTAGAAAACCTATGAACAAGCTAATTGCTCTTTCTTTTGGGAAGGAATGAAAAAGGACATCCTTACTTTTGTAGCTAAATGTGACACTTGTCAACGGAACAAGGGTGAAACAATGAAGACGCATGGGGCATTGCGGACATTGCCAATCCCAACCACTATCTGGACTGACATTTCCATGGATTTTCTAGTGGGCCTCCCAAAAGTAGGCAACAAATCGATCATCATGGCAGTAGTCGACCGCTTTTGCAAATATGCTCACTTTTGTGCCTTACAACACTCATTTACACTCTCTGTAGTGGCCCAAATCTTCATGGATAGGATTTTTAAGTTACATGGCATGCCCACTTCCATTATGTCGGATTGTGATCCCACCTTCACTAGCAAATTCTAGCAAGAGTTGTTTAAACTACATGACACAAACTAAACACGAGCATAGCTTATCATCCCCCAATCGATGGCCAAATTGAGGTGATCAACAAATGCTTGGAAACCTACTTATGATGTTTTGCTGCAGACTGACAGAACTAATGGGTTCAATTGCTACCCTTTGTTGAATGGTGGTACAACACTACTTATCATAGTGCCACCAAAATGACACCTTATGAAGTTGTCTATGGCCAAAACCCTCCTTTAGTCACTTTCTATCTATTGAGAACATCTAAGGTTTAGGAAGTGGACCGCACACTGAACACCATAACAACCATTCTCCCAGCACTTAAGGATAATCTAGTTTTGCAAGTTGATCCACATCACTCTGAGCATTCTTTTGATGAAGGGAGTCACGTGTTCCTTCGTCTCCAGCCATATAAGTAGTTTTATCTCAAAGACAAGGGCTCCTAAAAGGTGGCACCAAAATTCTTTGGCCCCTATAAGATACTCCAATGCATTGGACTAGTTCCCTATCAATTAACTCTTCTATCCCACTCTAGGATTCACCCAGTGTTTCATGTGTCCTGTTAGACAAAGGTCATGGGGCCCAATTGTCGAGTTTAGTAGACCAACCTTCCCAAACTTGATGAAGAGAGTTCCATTTGGTTACAGTGGGATGCAGTACTGGCCATAAGAGAGTGTCGATTACGCCATCGCGCAATTCACATGGTCTTGATCCAATGGAAGGATACACAACCAGATGATGCCACCTAGGAACCAACATCGATCTTACAGTAGTGTCCACACCTCTAGCCTTGAGGACAATGCCACTCTTGAAGGGGGAAGATATGTTAGGAGTCAGGACCCTACGTAACCTCCCTACTTTGGGGTTACTTAGGAGTTAATAATTGATGTATGATGTCATCTTTTTTGAATAAGGCCCATTAGGTAGTTAGTTGGTAGTTACTCAATGTAAAAGGGTTCTCTTTATTAAATAAGGCCCACTAAGTGGTTGATACTCATTAATGATGGGACCATGAGTAGTTAAGGGAGAAACTATTTATAGAACTGGTAGGCTATAAGATCGTTATTGTATTGGAGCACAGCTCAAAGGAGGTTGTCCACTCGAAGAGGCCCGTGAACATTGATCTTTCTTTTGGAATTATCAACACAAGGGTTATATTGTGCAGGTTTAATCTCATTGTCTCTTGTATTTGCGTTTATGCACTTATATTTCTTTGAATATTGTTCCTGTTTTGTTGTTTCTGTTGGTTAAATACATTAGAGAAACCCTAGAGAAGACTTGGAACACTTGGCTTGGAGAGCTTGTGAGATGTAAGCTTGGAGAATCTCCTAGAAGACTTGTGTGATGCCAGTGGGAGATGGCGGGTGGACTTGTTAGTGTCGATGCTAGCTTGTTGTTGAGCCTCTGTAGTGGTTAGGAGTAGCTTGGTGTGATGGCTTGCTCGGCCATGTTTGTTGGTTAGGGTTTCCTATCAATGTTGGATGCCCAATCTAGGTTTTAGATGCAATTGGAGTGTCTTAACTTGTGTTAAGCAGATAGGACATGTTCTATCAGCTTGTGATGAGTCGATGGTATGTATTTTTATATTCATTATGTTGTAATATTAAGTATATGTTCGCTGTCCAAATATTGTTCATTGTAGATCTGAAAACCAGACTTATGTTTCTCATGTTGATAGTAGTTTCTAGGGCTGTTTGGTATGCTTCTTTATCATGAACAGTTAGCAATTAAGTGATTTAACAGGCTAAGAAGGAACTGAAGGGGTAGATTTAGGGCCATACTAAATCTGTTGTTATAAAGTAATTTCCAGATCTGTTTTGTGAAGGGGATTGTGCCCTTGGGGTTGTGAATCTTCTCCCCTTTAAGTGGATTGTTTTGGTGTTTGTTTCCCTGGGTTGCTTAGTGAATTTCATTGGACAGAAGTGAAATATATGCTCTTGTAATTTATATTTCAGATTCAGCCATAAGGCTGAAAATTCACAAGAAACAAAACCGTGGAACCTCAAGTATAGAGGCATATTTCAAAGTGCAGATTTCTGAAATTTCCACATAAACCCCAATTGGTTTTGTAGGGAAATTATACCCTATTACAACTTAATACAACAGTTTCGTCAGCTTGAAAGGGCCCCGTACAAGTAGTGTAAATGAGACTACAAATCCTATTTGCTTCCTATATCTCTAGTGTAGGAAACAATGCTTTGAGACATCTTCAATGAGAAGCCCTAGATGGTTAATTTGTTCTCTTGCACACTGAGGAGACGATTGGATGATGGATCATGCATTGTGTTTTCATTTGCATGATTTGTTCTATATGGCATGAGAAAAATCCATTTGGACATTTACACACCAACCGCCTCCAATATTCAAATTGTATGTGGTAAAGAGACTTGTGTGCACCAGAATATTAGGTGTCTCATCAGTCTCTTTGCCTCTGTCTCTTTCTGTGGCAATGACTTTCTTCTCCAGGAATTATTTACGTCTTAGGAACCCTTTTTATGGATCGTAGGGCTAGCTTCCAAAATGAAGGAAATCCATGAATGTGTGCATCTTCACATTGGATTTTTGTTATTTGGAAAGGGGTCTTGAGTACATGCTATTATGATCACAACCTTGATTAGATGATTAATTTTCATAATTGGCACACATGTACCAAGTTCGATGAGGAAAGAGTTTTGATGGTCTGATCATCGACTAAATCTTTTGATAGAGTGTAGAACATGACCTTTTAAATTCATTTCCATTATGATTTGGCTAAAATATTAATAGAAATGGGCATAAGTGTTATGCTCCCTGTGAATGTCCAAGATCCATAACTGCGATTCTTGCTTAGCAAAGTCGACTTTTGTGGCTACGTGCTAATGCAAACACGGAAAGAAAGAAAGATCTTGGATTCAATTTGTAGGCATTTAAACTTTGTATTTCAATTTTCAAATGAAATTAGAAGCATTCATATTCATAGATAATTCCATTGGGAACTGAAAATCCCTTTCGGCCCAAAAAAATTGTAGGCCTAGGAGTTTTATAGCTTGGTTTCTACACAATTATTTATAGTTAGCATTTCTACCATTTAATCTACAAACATAGTTATCTTGGGAATGAAACCATCATCAAATGATTCTATCTATATTCTAGAGAGATTATTATGCTCACATGTGACATCCTATTTCCTTGAAAATTCTTTGAGTTGGCTACGTAGATTCACGTGGGAAAGAATCCATTTATTGGCCTATGGGTAACCTTCAAGGGAAGGTAATTCTCGTAAAATTTACACTAACTTGTTTAGAAATAGTGTTTCTACCATTTGCTCTATATAGTAATACATAGCTGATTCAGTCAAGGCGTATTAGAAGGCAGAACAATAGAGGGAGATAAAACCTCTTACAAATTCCATGTGGCTTTGGGAAGTTTTTCATTTTTTTAATAAGCATTTTGGAAATAGACTATGTTGGAATTTAGTAACATCGCAACATTTCGAGTGGACACTCAACTCATCATCAAGGGATCCAAATAAAGCTTTTGTGATTAATATATTTTCAAGAAGTTCCTCTAGATTAACAAATTCAAACTCTTTGAGGGATTTGAACCCCATTCTCCTCCTCTAAAAAGAGGCGCGTTTCCAATTACACCACTAGAATGTCTAGTGTAAAGACTTCCATTTGTTAATGCAAAATATGGTTCCCCACAATTGCCATTTTTAGGAGGAACTCCAACATTGCTAATTTGACTTATTGTACTTTCTAGTCCTATTAACTAACTAAACTATAGCAGAGAGACTTAATTGAATATGAGGGAATCTAAGATTTAGAAGAGGGATGGATTAAAAGGGTGAGGCCATATGGAAAAGAAGAGCTTCCTTAAGGTATTGAGATTGGGCTTTGTTACCACCAGTATATGCAGGAGATCATGAGCGCTAGTCTTGCAGGGGGATGTTTGTTCATTGGTGGATGGTCTTGTCGATTGGATAGACATTTGTACACATTTTTATACATATTCTTCCACTAGGAACATCTTTTGAAGTGTTTTCACACACCCGAGGCAAAAGTTACATATTCGGAGGTACTAAAGAGGAAGTGCTTTGCATAAGGAGGTCTAGAAAACACTATTAAACATCTTCATTTGACACATACATCATCTTTTAGGGGGTGCTCCACTTGGAAGGCCCTAAAACAACACATGTGCCAAGAACACGTCACTCTTTGAGGAGCGCCTTTCATGGAAGGGTCTAGAAGACACTTGTAAGTGATCCCATTCAAGCAATAAAGCATCGTTTAAGGAGAAAATCCACTTGGAAGGCTCTAGAACAACACATACATCAAGAAAAAACTATGGTTTAGTGGAGTGCCCTAGGGTTTTCTAGGAGGTACAATTCCTACACATTTTTTGTCTTTATTGATTAAATCTTCAGAAATAACTCTTAATTGCATGGATCATATGCACAAACAAAAAAAATGTTGCTTATATTAACAGAAGAAAAAACTCATTGTAAAACACTAGAGTGCAAACAAGTTATCAATTACCTAGTTATTGTACCAAAAAGTGCACTTAAGGGCCAATACAGTTCTTTTATAACAAACTTGCATGTTTTGTTGCTTGCCTCATTTACAAGACAGAACCCTTATCACTTAAAAGAGGCCAAAAATCTTGTTGATCCATATCATTCTTAAATCTTCCTCACCAAGATATCATTGCCACAGGTTTTAAGATGGTTGGAATGCTTACTAGTCATCGTATACTCTAGAGCAACATGACTATATGTTTCTATGAGTTGAGTTGAAACATGGGTGTTGTCTTCTGCGGGTTCATCCTTTGATAGTCCAAAGTCAGAAAACTTGGCATTGTATTCCTGCACCAAGGACATACCCTTTCTGTAAAGACTCAAGAGAATCCAAAGTGCACTACTGAGCCATCTTGGAATTTAAAGTTGCAGGTGTTGAATTTTCCAAAGAGATGGTATTGCATGTGAATTGAATATCTTATTACAATGATGAGTGTTCTATATATAAAGAACATATGGTGACCATGGTGACCATCCATGAAGAGAGGCGTCCCTTCGGTAATAAATATATTTATACTTTATATTATATAATACATATAATATAAATATATTATATTTATACTTTAGATTTTATTATATATATTTATACTTTATATTATAAATATATTATTACATTAATAATATTATAATTAATAATATTGCTTACTAATTAATAATCATATTATTAATTGTCAATCTAGTAAAATGTCTTTCCGATGCTGCCCAAACATCAACACTCCCTCTCAATAAGGGAGACATTCTACATTATGCCAAGATTACCTCTGAAGATTACCTTTGAAGATTACTTGTGAGTAGCTCTCAAATAGTTTCAACATGTCACCATGACATCCATTACCTTGCAATGCATATGTACTTCATCACGTGCACCCTTGTGACTTCACATCCAATGCATCCAAGGCTGGGTAGTTCTCAAATAACTACATGTCCCCAAGACATCCACTACCTTGCAATGCATCTGTACCTAATCACATGCACCCTTGTGACTTCACATCATGCATCCAGGGCCGATGGGTAGCTCTCCAATAGCAACAACATGTCATCATGAGACTATCCAATTTCCCACAGAAAACTTGGATATCTTATGCATGACATCTAGTACCCCRCGATAACATTTGTACCTCATCTCTTCAACATGCATCTAGGGCTGGTGGGTATCTCTCCAATGGATACAACATGTCATCATGRCATCCACTACCCTGCGATAACATCTGAAGCATCACTCCCTCTGAAGAGGGACTACACCGAGCTTGTCCCTAAAGCACTCGAACTTCATCCTTGACAACGACTTTGTTAGCACATCCRCAACCTTCTCATCGGTAGCCACATATTGGAGACTCACTGCTCCCTTATGCAACATATTGGAGCCTCATTGCTCCCTTATGTACCAAGTGTCTAGCAACCAAGTGTCACTTCCATGAGACACAAACTSCAAGTCTGATACCACACGAGCTCACATCCATTGATTGTTGAACATGTGAATCTATACATCCTCGGATATCCATAGTGCACCATGACTTCACCCCATGCAACCAAGGTCTGTGGGTAGCTCTCAATAGATACAACATGTCCCTAGGACATCCACTCCCTGCAATGCATCAATACCTGATTATGTGCACTCCTGTATCAGTGCCACCCCTTGGATATCCATAGTGCAACATGACTTCTCCCCATGCAACCAAGGTTTGTGGGTAGCTCTCAATAGCTATAACATGTCCCCAACATCCACTCCCCGTGATGCATCAATACCTAATCGTGTGCACTCATGTCTCAGTGTCAGCCCTCAGATATCCATAGTGAAACATGACTTCAGCCCATGCAACCAAGGTTTGTGGGTAGCTCTCAATAGCTACAACATGTCCCCAGGACATCAACTCCCTGTGATGCATTAATACCTGATCATGTGCACTCATGTCTCAGTGCCAACCCTTTTTCATGCTGGATGAGTTCCACCTGTCTCAGTGCTAGCCCTTTTTCATGCCAGATGAAAACACTCAGTGCCAATCCTTTTTTATGTTGGATGAGTTCCACATGTATCAGTGCCAGTCCTTTTTCATGCTGGATGAGAACACTGAGTGTCAACCCTTTTTCATGGTGGATGAGTTCCACCTGTCTCAGTGCCAACCCTTTTTCATGATGGATGAGAACACTTAGTGCCAACCCTTTTTCATGCTAGATGAGTTTCACATGTCTCAGTGCCATCCCTTTTTCATCCTAGATGAGAACACTCCCTCTGAAGAGAGACCATGCCAAGCTTGTCCCTAAAGTACTCAAACTTCATCCTCCACAATGGCTTGGTAAACACATCCACAAATTGATCCTCTATAGTTACGAAACTGGAGCCTCATTGCTCCCTTCTGCACTATATCCCTGGAATAGTAATATCTGATCTCGATATGCTTTGACTCGTCATATACCACGGGGTTCTCTGACAACTTCTTGCAAATCTAGTTTTCACACCAAATGTAGGTCGCCTCCAGTCCGAGACCAAATAACCCAGACAAAAGTTCTCGAAGCCACACTGCTACTACACATGCTGCCAAATACTCATCTTCAGCCATACCGAATGCCACACATGACTGTTTCTTGCATCCGACGGAGCCTCTTACTCCTTACTATAGTACCCAGCTCCCTCTGGAACCGATCGTCCAACTCCCTCTCAAGCACTGAATATCAACTGAATCTTCAACCTACTGACTTCATCACTTGTCCTCCAGAAAAAGTCTCGTCACCCTCTTCTTGCAGGTCTTACCTACAAGTCAAATTTAGTCCAATAGTCTACAATTTCTGAAGCCACACTACTTCATGACTTGTTGCACATGCATACTTATCTTCGAATGTACTGAGCGCCACACATGACTGCTTCCTGCATCTGACGAAGCCTCTTACTCCTTACTATAGTACCCAACTCCCTTTGGAAATGACCGTCCAACTCCCTCTCTAGCATTTAATATCAACTAAATCTTCAACCTGCCGACTTCATCACTTGTCCTCTAGAACAAGTCTCGTTATCATCTTCTTGTAGGTCTTACATACATGTCAAATTCAGTCTAATAATCTGCAATTTCCGAAGCCACACTGCTTCATGACTTTTTGCACATGCATACTTAGCTTCAACTGTATTGAGTGCCACACATGACTGCTTCCTGTATCCGGTGGAGCTTCCTGCTCCTTACTGTAGTACCCAACTCCCTCTGGAACTAACTGTTTGGCTCCCTCTCGAGCATTGAATTCAATTGGATATTCAACCTGTTAACTTCATCACTTGTCCTCCAGAACAAGTCTCGTCATCCTCTTCTTGTAGGTCCTACCTACAAGTCAAATTTAGTCCAATAGTCATCAATTTTAGAAGACACACTGCTTCGCGCCTTGCTGCACATGCTGCCACATACTCTACCTTAGTCGTACTGGGTGCTACACACAACTGCTTCATGCTGCTCCATGAAACCATACTGGAGCCTAGACTGAAGCAATATGTTGAAGTACTCTTCCAATCAAGAACACTGCCAGCCCAATCTGAATTCGAATATCCATATAACCCAAACTCATGGTCTATCACATACCTGAGACCATAATGCAATGTACCCTTAAGGTACTTCATCACGTGTTTTGTTGCAACCAAATGAACCTACCTGGGCTGCTCCATATATTGACTCAGTGTGTTCACACAAAAACATTTATTCGGTCTTGTGTTTATCAAGTTCATCAATGAACCCACCATTTGCTTGTATAAAGCAACATCCACAATCTCTAAAGTCATATCCTGCAACAACTTCAGATTTGATACCATAGGTGTAGCCATTGCCTTGCAATCCAACATCCCGAACCTCTTTAGGATTTCTATTGTATACTTCCCTTGATTAAGAAAAATCTCATCCTATCTCTGCCATACCTCGGGACCCAAACACTAATGCATCATCCCAAGATCTTTCATCTCAAACTCAACAACCAATTTTTTTTTCTCTTACACTATGAGATGAGATTTTCCACACCTGTTTAGAAATAGGTCATCCATATACAACAATAGTATTATCGGACCATCATCCACAACCTTAAAGTAAAGGTTAGGATTTGAATTGTTGTTTGTAAATCCTAAGCTTGTCAGAAAATTGTCGATCCTACCATACCATGCTCTGGGTGCCTGCTTTAATCCATATAAATCCGTCTTCAATATGCACATTGAGTATCCCACAACTGTCTTGTACTCAACAAAGTGTTATGTGACTACAAGGGCCATTCTCCCTAATCAGGTTGCCATCTGTGCCACAAGAAGAATTTCAGTCATTCTGGATGTTGAAAGCCACGCACTTTGAGTCTTATGTCCTTAGAAAACTATGCTAGGGTCATTATCCATTGGTCAAATTACCATGACCAATCCTGAGAGAATGTCAACCCGATGTTGAGACATTAACACTTAAGAATAACTTCTAAAATGACATAAAATCTCAACACTCCCTCTGCATGTGTTGACCTCCTCTTCTTTTTCATTACATGGATGTGCACAACTTTATGTTTGGATAGTCTTGTTTCATGTTGCTTCCCGCGATTGTCATTATGGATCCTTCTCAAAGCTATTACCCGTGACATGCCCGAAACAAGAAACAAGAACAACAAAAAAACATCTCCTAGAGGAGATCAATTTATCTTGTGCACAACTATATATAGTGACCCTAGAAATGATATGTCTTCTACTAACACATCCATCATATACTCGATGTCATACGACTAACCATGTTGATTTTGTAGTGTTAAATTAGACAAGTACAATTTTCCGCAAGTGATAATTACTTCAAACGATATTACTTTAGTAAACTCTAGAACATCACTAAGTAATTATACTCGGAAAATTTCAACTACTAAGAAACTTCGGCCTCTTCCTTAGATCACTTCCCACGTGTGAGAGAGAAAAATATGTGTGTCTATTGTTGTATCTTTTTATAGTAATATTAAATTGATCCAAAAAAAAGACACGTCTATTTGAAAATTAAATTAATTTTTTTTTCTTATAAATAGTTGGAGAATACCTCCCGTAACTACCCAAAGATTTTTTTTTTTATAATCCATCCACATAGTATTTGACTTTCTTAAATCGTTCCTCCATAATTCATGCCATTCTTTGCATAAATATAGGTAGAATTAAATATGGATTACATTCCTCATATTTAGGTAGTTAGACATTTTTACTACAAATTACTGCCCACCATAATTTATGGAATTTTTCTATAATTTAGGTAGGAGTAAAAAGTAAATATGTTGTACATAGACATTGCAACAACCCCATAAATTTAACACTCCTAAGACTTTACTCTACCCTCATTTTCCTGTTACATTAATAATATTAAAATTAATAATATTGTTTAATAATTAATAATCATATTATTAATTATCAATCTAGTAGAATGTCTTTCTGATGCTGCCCAAACATCAACAATAGGTACAAACCAAATCCAACAGAATATTGGACTTTTTAAAATCCCAATAAATTGTAAACTCTCGAGCAACATGACCATATGTTTCTACAACTTGAGTTGAAACATGGGTATTTTCTTCTGCGGGTTCATCTTTTGCTAATCCAAAGTCATACAACTTGGCATTGTATTCCTACACCATGGATATACCTTTATGTAAAGACTCAAGAGAATCCAAAGTGCACTAATAAGCCATATCATAATTTAAAGTTGTAGGTATAAACCAAATCCAACAAAATATTGGACTTTAAAATCCCAATAAATCAGTGGTCTTTCAACCCCTCGATGAAGAAATGTTGAACCCTACACTACACCCAAAGCAATTTCCATCCTGATTGACCAGGGCATTGGAAGGGACCCTTCTGGATGCACCATGAAAGTACCACTGGACATCAAAGATCTAGACATATTTTTCAAAATACAACTTTACAAATTGTGAATAACACTCTCTTAAAGGAGAAAGGATAATTAAGCAACTCCTTATTGCCAAAAAATGTGAAAGACCCATGGCACTAATATTAAAAAAGATGAGATTATGTTAAATCCAATATTTTTTGGGGAAAACCCTGAGGTACTTCCCCTCATTTTGAGGATGGTAAGGGTAAACTCTAGGTTCTACATGGCACAAGGGCAGGTCAACAACAAGGCTTGAAGCCATTACATGGATATACTCATTATGAGCTCAACATGTCACTTCTGGAAATAGAACTTGGGTGGGGAGTGTTACCCCCTCTCACCTAGGGGTAACTAGAGGAGATCATGTCTCATGGCCCGCAATGAAGACAATGATCCCGTTGATGATGATAATGATTAATGTTTCTCCACAAGACAATAGCCCCTCAAATGTCTCCTCCACATCCAACTCAACTTATTGCACTTAATCGATGTGGTTCATCCGATGATGGTGGTCCAACCCACGACGTACACTAGTCATTGTTTCATATAAAGAGTCACATTTAATGCATTAGGAATTTAGGTGAGGATCATGGTTTGAAGTCAGATAATGGATCATGAGCTTGGAAGTTATGCTTTTTGCCTTGTTTCACCTTGGAGGCTATCATTTGTGTTCTAGTCTAGTGTTGTAACTCTTGGGGAACAGGGGTACTACTGGGAGAACTTGGTAGGTGTAACATACCACTCCCTTTCATACTTAACACTTTTCATCTTGGGGCCTTCCGTAGTGTACTAGTCTTATGGAAATGGTTGTTACATGTATACCAAAAAGGTCCATCCTTCATTCTCCTATGAGAAGGGATAGAATGTCAAGGTTGATGTTGTTGCTAGAAAAAATGAATAAAAAAGAAAGCATGATATAAAAGAAAGAAGAAATAATGAGATGAAGAATGACCAAGTCAAAAGCCAAAGGTCAACTTGAGCTCTACTGCCTCGCTATGAGGCAATCTTCCCTAGTCCTAATGCATTGAATGCATATCAATTAAAATGACTTAATCCAAGTAAGAAAAATAATGAATGCTTGAAACCTGAAAAGGGGA
Source organism: Picea mariana (assembly GCA_032191745.1). Classification (NCBI taxonomy): domain Eukaryota; kingdom Viridiplantae; phylum Streptophyta; class Pinopsida; order Pinales; family Pinaceae; genus Picea; species Picea mariana. The sequence goes on along the minus strand of JASDQU010103265.1, from coordinate 18,379 downwards.
CTTGCAAAAGCAATGAAATAATTTCAAAAGGCAAGAAAGGTGCTTGGAATACACACACTGTTGAGGAAAGGGTATCTCAAGCAACAAGCGCTCCCTCTACAAAAGTGCTCATGAAGATGGACAAAGCATGATACCTTGCATGCCAATGACTCTATCACCATGAAGTAACCCCATGCCACTTCATTCACTATACTTACACTTTGATGGGTTTTCTGGAAATTGTCTTTTTACCTGGGCACTGGCACACCTAATAGGGTCTTTTGATGGTCCTCCCACACCTAAAATTGGCAAATTGCATAAACTCTTGAGCTAATGTGAAGTTTGAAGAAGATACCTAATGTGAATTGCTTATGTGGATTTCGTATTAAGTGGTGGCTTACTTTATATGATTCTAATGGCTCTTGTATCTTGTAGTTGTTGGTTTTACCTGATTTCGTGGACTTTGTTTGATCATCATGCACCTTGACATGGTCCTTTGGAGGACATTTTTATGATGATACCCAGGATGTTATGTACTTTGCAGAGGATGTTACATACTTGAAACATAGCATTGGGTCCTTTGATGACTTGGCATGCCCCGAGGAACCTTTCCACGCCTCTTGGGCCTTGGATGTTGGACAGATGGGATCAGATATTGAAGTTATGGTTAGATGGGCTATTAGATGGGTAGGAAACCCCTCACCTTGGAAAGTGCACCTCAGATCATGTTTGGTTTTGATTTGAGGATGTTGCGATTGAAGATGATTCAACACCCCTTAGGAGGGATGATGGACCCTTCTTCCACCTTGGATGTTGAGCATATTGATGATGATGTCATGCACAATGATGATTTAATGACGGAGGGGTCGACCTACCATCAAGGCATCCATTTTGATGATGAGTTAGTGTCCTTTGACAATGAGATGTGACCTTTGATGAGGAGGTGTGACTTTTCACCATGTTTTGCACCTTTTAATGATGAGACATAACCTTTGGAGGCCCTTGCACCCTTTTAGAGCATGACACCACCCTCATTGCAGCATCCTACACTCACACATTTCACTTTTGAGGGAAATTTTTGATGTATTACCATGTTTTATTTATGTTTGAGGCCATTTTGGGGGTCAATCATGACCTATCCGAGGCCATTTTGGGGGTCAATCATGACCTATCATTGGATATTTTATGTTTTTAGGGGCTTTGAGGGTTTAAAGATCTAGGGTTGCTTCATATAAGAAGGATAACACTTTCCTCTTAGCAAATCATAAATCACACTTGTGGTAATCACTTCTACAACTCTCTTCTCTTCTTTTTCATCATGGAGTACTTGTGCGCACCTCTTGGAGACTAGTCTCATGGATGTTTTTCTTATTTCTATGGATGATTCATGAAATTAGGGTTTCCTCGTGCATATCGAATTGGTATAGTAAGTTTTCTTTCCAAGTTTAAGTGTTTGTTCTTTGCATATTTTGGTGAATGCTCTATCTAATGGTTGATAAGTTGCATGTTATCTTGTATCCTTGAATGATTTTGTTAGAAACCCCAAGGAAGGATTATAATTGTTTATCCCCTTCCCTTGTTTTATCCATCTTAATTTCGTTGAAGCATTTAAGGTCAAGTTAGGGGTTGTGATTGTACATCCCCCTAACCTTGTCTTAATTGGTTAAAACCTAGGGTTTATGATTGTATAAATTTTAGGGTTTGATCTAGTTCCACTCGATCTCTTGCTAGATGCTATAGCAGTAGGACGACACCTAGGGTTTATGATTGTATAAAATTTACGGTTTGTTTCCTAAAAGGTTAAGCCTAGGCTTATGATGGTATAAATCCTAGGGTTTTGATTTCAAGTCTTCTCTTGCTTTTAGCCTCCATTGGAAGTTGTTGCATTGACTCCATATGTCCAAGGATTGAAGATGACACTCGTCTTCTTCTCTCTCAATGATTTGTGTTAGTTTAGGACCTTTACATTTGCATCTTCATTTACTATCATTCTTGGTCTAACACCTTGCAATTTTTATTTGGAAGCATCTCTAACATAGTCATTGGTGTAATAATTGCATTTCCAACCATTAGGGCTTGTCATATTGCATTCAATTTACAAATTTACATCATAATATTCAAAAAATAAAATTTTGAAATATGTTTACTCTCTGACAACAGTCCCAACCATAATCTCTCGTTCTTCTCAACCAAYTGACCCAAGGAATGTGTCCCATTCGCTACTCTCAATCCATCAGGATGCACCGTTATTTTATCAGGGCTATCAGTGCAAGTGACCAAGAATTCCGAGATGTGGTTCTAGAACTCTAGATGCCCAAAAATWGAGTCTTTCAGCTTTRGCTTCTATTTTCTTCAAAATTGACAAAAAAATGCAGGTATTCCTTCGACATAGTTTATTCTTGCTCCCACATTGCATCTTCAGGACAATGACAGGTCCATTGAACATTTACTAGCCCTATGGCTTTGTTCCTAAGCACTTTGATTTTYTGGTCTAGGATGCGTACTGGTTCCACCTGTAAATCCTCTTCGTGTTCCACCTAGATCACAATCCAATCAATTGTGTGGTTAGGGTCARGCACATATTTCTTTAATAATGACACATGAAATACATCATGCACTCTCATGGATGAAACCAATGTTAGCATGTATGCAATTGACCCTATCTTTTCTAATATTTCAAAAGGCCCACAATATCTTGCTGCCAACTTTGGGTAGCAACCTAATCTTAGCGAACTTCTTTTCGCTTTCACTTTTAGACAAACATGTTCTCCCACTTTAAAATATCTAAAAACTTTGTTCTTGTATGCATAACTTTTCTGCCTATCCTATGCAACCTTTAAATTTTGTCTAATCCTTGTCATCTACTCTTCCATTTCCTTTAACAAATCTGGTCCAATGACAACTCTGTCTACTAGGTTATCCCATCTCACTATTCTGTTACACTTCCTGCCATACAATGCTTCAAATGGGCTCATTTTTAATGAGACCTGATACCCATTATTGTAAGCAAAATCTACTAAGTGGATGTAGTCTTCCCATTTTGATGGATGGTCCATCACATACATTCTGAGCATGTCTCCAACGATTCTTTTAGTCCTCTCCATTTTCCCATATGACTCTAGGTGATTCATTGTGCTCAGATTTAAATTTGTTCCAAATCCTTTGAACAATCCTATCCAAAAATTTGATGTAAATTTTGGATCTATGTCTGAAACAATTTCCTTGGGCACTCCATGTATCCTGACAACTTCCTTCATGTAAATCTCTACAATATTTGTTGCCTTGTGTGTTGTCTTCACATGAATAAAATGTGCATCATTTGTTAATTTATCCATCACCACTATGATGGAATTGTGCTGCTTCATTGTTTTGGGCAACTTTGTAATAAAATCAATTGTAACCACTTCTCATTTCCACTTAAGAATGGACAATGGTTGTAGCGGCCCTATTGGATGTCTATGCTTTGTTTTCACCTTTTGACATTCTAGACATCTAACTATGTAATTAACCACTTCTTTCTTCATTCCTGGATAAAAGTATTGGCTTCTTAAAGTTGCAATTGTTTTCTGATATCCTAGGTGCCCAACATATGACACGTTGTGCATTTCTCTCAGCACTGTATTTTTCAGCTCACTAGAATTTGACACATATATTTTTCCTCTATACGTGAGTATTCCATCCTCTTTCAGCTCATAATAATTTAATTTCTACTATAAATTGCCTTGTTGTAATGCTTCTTTTATTTTTAGATATTGTTGATATGAATTTGCATCCCTTAAAATTATGGTTTTTAAATATATGTTGTACATGCTAATGGCTACAATATGCATTTCATGAGCTCTTCTACTGAGTGCATCAACCACTTGATTTTTCTTGCCTTTTATATGCTTAATTTCAAATTCATATTCACTAAGGAATTCAAGCCATCTAGTTTTTCTGGAATTTAATGTTGGTTTTCGAAACAAAAGTTTCATACCACAATGGTCTGCCCTTAGCTCAAATATTCTCCCCATAAGGTAATTTCTCCACATTTTTAATGCATGTACAATGGCAGCTAAATCCAAGTCATGTGTAACATCATTCCTTTCATGCTCTTTTAGTTTTCGAGACGCATAGCATACCATGTGCTCTTTTTGAGTGAGGACTCCACCAAGCCCTTCCTTGCACGCATCAATGCACACCACAAAATCTTCATCCGGATATGCAATCTTTAAGATTGGCGCACTTGTCAAAATATTTTTCAACCATTGAAAACTTTCTTCACATTTTGGAGTCCATTCAAATTCCACTCCCTTCTTTTGCAAAGAAGTGACTGAGCTTGTAATCTTTGAAAATCCTTTTATGAATCTTCGGTAATGACCGCCAAGACCCACAAATGATCTAACCTTTGTCACATTTCTTGGCACTTTCCATCCTCTAATGGCCTCTATTTTCTCAGGATCAATTGTTACCCCCCCCTGCTGAAATAATATGCCCCATGTAGTGAATCTTCTTTTGATAAAATATGCACTTACTTAGCTTGGCATACAACTTATGCTCTCTCAAAACTTGCAGCACCATTCTTAAATGCTACTCATGCTCTTCCTTTGTCTTGGAGTAGATGAGAATATCATCTAAGAAAACAATTACAAACTTGTCCAAGTATTCACTGAACACTCCATTCATCAGAGACATGAAAACAATTGGTGCATTTGATAGCCCAAACATCACTATTGTGAATTCATAATGCCCATATCTTGTTCTGAAGATTGTCTTGTTGATATCTTCTTCCTTTATCCTCACTTTATGATAACCTGATTTCAAGTCAGTCTTGGAAAATATTCTTGCACCTTTCAACTATTCAAATAGATCATCAATCCTTGGCAAAGGATATTTGTTCTTTATGGTGACCTTATTTAGTTGTCTAAAATTAATACGTAACCTTAAGGTTCCATCTTTCTTCTTCACAAAAAAGATTGGGGCTCGCTAAGATGACACACTTGGGTGTATATACCCCTTCTTCAAAAGTTCTTCAAGCTACATCTACAACTCTTTCAATTCTAGTGTGTTCATTCTGTAAGGTGTCTTGGACACTAGGGTAGCTCCTAGCACGAGATCAATAGATAAATCAATGTCTTTCTTTGGTTTCAATCCTAGGATTTACCTAAAAATCCCTCAAGACTAGATGGTCTTCAATACTTGTCACTTTTTCTCTAGCTACCTCTTCCATATGAGCTGCAAAAATTTGACATCCCTTCCTGAAAATGTTTTTCAACTACATGGCTGAAATTTCTCTAACAACTACACCTCTCATAATGCCTTGAATCTTGCCTTTCCGCCCTCCCTCATCAACACAAGTTATTGTCTAGTTGTATTAGTCTAGGACAACATGATGTTTTTTCAAACAATACATGTCAATTAGACAACCATATGAACCCAATGGTATGATGTTCACATATACCATTGTTTCGAGTCCATTCTTGTCTGTTAGGAAATCTTTAACCAACTCATTGATATTTTTCTTAGCCCCTGTGGTTAACTGAACTAACCAATATTTATCATGCTTACTTCTTTGTAAGTGAAATATTTCAACAATGTTAGAGTTTATGTAACTATGACTAGCTCCATAATCAATTAAAATTGCTATGGGATGGTTATCAATCTTACCTTCCACTTCAATCATGGGGGATTGATACTCTGCTTGATTGTTGTCCAAGGATGCATAAATTCTTGGCATGCTTCCTCCCATGTCTTCAACTGTTTCATCCATTTGAATGTTGTGGACAATCCTTATTCTTTTTCCTTTGTGAGGGAAGTCCCTATACAAGTGATTTCCCTCACATCCCCAACATTGTACATGTTGTTTCCTTGGCCTTTTCCCAAATGAATATGTTGTCTTGTGCTCATTTTGGGTTAACCGACCTTGCTAGTTTGCTTGGGAGTTGTTTTTGAAAAAGGGTTGCTTAAAACCTTTCTGCCTTTGATCCTTTTTTCCTTTCATATTTCCATTCCAAGATTTTTGGAACATTGGTCTCTCTTTGTTCTGCTCATAAACATGTTTTTCTCTTCTTATGGCCTCCTCAAAATTCTCGAGGTTATCATATTGTATCATGTTACTATATAAAGAGGGTAACCCACTAAAAAAACTTTGAATTTTGACCTTCTCATTCTTAATGAAGCCCACATACTTCAACAACTCAAAGAACCTATTCTCATATTCATCCATTTTCATGCTTCCCAACTTGAGTTCAAAGAACTCTTTCATTTTCCTCTCATAATAATGCTCTGACAAATATTTCTCTTAGAAATATCCTTTGAACTACCTCCATGAGACCTTCCTCTCATCAAGGTGTTTGGCTTGCTTGATCTAATCCCACCACATAGTTGCATTTCCTTGCAAGTGGTAGGTTGCAATTCTTGTTTCTACTCTGGAGGTATAATCATTCAGCTAGAAATATTTATTCATTTCCAACATCCATGCCTCAACCTCTTCTCCCTTCCTATGCTCACCATTGAAAGTTCGTGGCTTGATTTTACTGAGTTCACCTTGCAAGATGTCTTCCTCGATCCTTCTCCTTTGCCTCTTGATAGGAGACACACTTAAGTTGCTCCCTGGCCCTAAAATTGCATGAACTATCCTAGTGGATTTATCTGAGGAATGATGACACCTTCTCATGCTCCTTGATCCCCTATTATTCCTATGCTCATCCCTTCTGTTATGGGATCTGAATGTTGTCACATGTCTAGGACTAG
>JASDQU010103265.1:1049-11648 GCA_032191745.1 Picea mariana | reverse complement strand
TGCCTCTTGATAGGAGACACACTTAAGTTGCTCCCTGGCCCTAAAATTGCATGAACTATCCTAGTGGATTTATCTGAGGAATGATGACACCTTCTCATGCTCCTTGATCCCCTATTATTCCTATGCTCATCCCTTCTGTTATGGGATCTGAATGTTGTCACATGTCTAGGACTAGTTGCTTACTTTTTGCTAGAGTCTTTATTGGCTTGCCTTTGCAACAAGTCCAAACTCTGAAGTATCTCTTCCTGGGCTTTCATAATTCTCCTCATTATCCACCCTATAACTTTGCACTTCTCTCTGCAGGCTTCTCATAGTTATAGGCCTCTGCCTGTCTCTTCTTCCATTAGACTCTGTCTCAGCATTTCCCATGTTGACATGTAGACCTATGACCTCTTCCTCATGGCTATAGGACCCTTGGGCATCCTCCACGACTACTTTTCTCATATAGGAACCAAATTTCCTTCCTATACTTCTAAATTCTGCATGAAAAATGTGCATGCAAATAATTTTCTGTTATACAATACACAATTTTTTTTTRGAAAAGAATGCATAGTTTTTCTTCTCTTTAATGCCACCAGTCATATTATTTTTCGTTAATTGTAAGTTATACCACTTAGATCAATTTTCTGGGTTGATAGATGGATTCTCTTCYTCAAGACCTTTCCAATGACTATTTGTTTTCCCAAAGTCAAGTTTCGAGCTGAAAGTTATGGTCTTCATAAATTTTGACTATTTCCCATTTTCAACCTTGTATTACTACATGTGTCTTCTTCCTCTTYCTTCAYATTTTCAGGTACCCAGATTCCAAATATGGCTCCATGGATATCTTCTATGGTCAATGATATTTCCATATCTCCTAGACCCCAAACTTACTTCAGAGCAAAAATTTATGCCCTATGGAAGTATATTGGTGCCCAAATTTTACCCTTAATTGTTTCAATTGTAACTTTCTCATACGAGCTTTGTTTTGCACTCAGAATAGCTTGTTGGAAAGCTCTCCTCCAACTCTTTTATTTAAACTTCAAAAACATGGTGTACCAAATGTAAAACTTGTTTTTGTAAAATTTAACTGCCTAAAAACGTTCTTTAAGGCCTCAAAAATGCCCTACAAGATTATGCCCTGCAAAAGCACTATAATTTTCCTGACAATCAACTAATTAATGGTGATCAAGCTGCCAATCTAGTGTTCTAGGTCCATATGGCATCTTGGGGTGATGCCACATCAACCCCTTGGCCACCTTGGCCCTGTCCCGTCATCCTTCATCATCTTCCTCCTTATCTTCCCTCTTATTCTCCTTCCTCTCTTTTACCTTTATGTCGACCTTTATAATTAATAAAAATATTTTTTATTTACGATCCCACCCATACCGACTGCCCATCTGGCACACATCTAAAATTGGATGGGACAAGGGTCCCACCTCATCTGATAGATCTCCACTTGACACATTTTCATTGGTTCTGAGGATGGGAGGGTCCCATACCACACCGTTTTCCTAAGCACATGAACTTGCATTCCCCGATCGGACGACGAAGGTGATCAGGTAATATCAATGACGAACGATCTATTTCACATCGCCAAGATGCCCGAGGGTTAACACCCCCTCTGGGATGTGACGCATGAACTTTCATTCCTTGATTGGACGACGAAGATGATCAAGGATGATCAACGATGAATTATCCATTTTGCATCGCCAACATGCTCAAGAGTTAATACCCACTTTGCGATGCGACACCATAAAACCGCCCCGATATGTGGCACATTTTCACTAGTTTCACATTGCTAAATACCTTTGGGAAAACCACTTCGTGAGCAATGCGATACCACTTATGGTATCATATCACTACCCTGCTTATGTGGCTTTGACATCACTCATCGAGCCCGTTGTTGTGGAAAGCAATGTCCTATGGCTATGGCTCAGGGCCACAACAGAGCGATACCCTAAAAGACCACTCTCATACTCAAATCAAGTAGTCAATTAAGAATAACTACTTTGCAATAAATAACTTTCAAGGAAGAGAGAAGAAAACAAACCTTGATTTCAATCTTTGATGTCGATCCCACATGAAGACCTTCACTCCAACGCTCTTCTACAACAATCCTTAGAAATCTCTTGAACACAAAGAGACAAGCAACTACAAATAGGTAGTTATCTAATAATCAACTAAATCATGAACATTACAACTTTCATAATATATTAAAATTATAATATATAAAATATACTAAAAACATGAATCAACATATGAAATTGGACGAGAACGAGAGATATTTTATTATGAACAACATAAAAGGTTGGTTACAACCTGTAACTTCTGCAACATGGTCCTGAAACTGGGCTCCAAGTTCCTCCACCCAAGGCCAGAGATGATCAACAATACCTCCAATATTTTGTGTTCAAACAGGTACAAAGAAGGCAAAGGATTTCTTCTTGACAAGATAGGGAGAACACAACTTCTAAAAACAAGGGTTTCCAAATGGAAGGGACAATCTAATATGCAAGGGGAAAGGGGATTTCCATGACTCAATTAAAATCAACAACATAAGGATGCATTTCTTTGTTTTGTTTTTCCTTCACCCCAAGGCTCTAATTTATACTCATTTTTTACAGTTGGAGTAGTTATGGACGAGCTACAAGAGGTCAGGAACCTGAGGAACCTGTCAACTCTTCCCAAAAAGTTAGGATTTATTATTTTTTTGAGCCAAATTAACATGTGCACAGGTTGCTAATTGGAGACCTGTGTACGTACATGAGATGATTTAAGGAAAATCACGTACATCAACCAAACTGGGGTTTTTTTAAGTGTCATTGAGGAGGAAAAAGGGGGAAAAGGCCCTACAAGCAGGGAAATAGATGTAGTTGAGGCCAATGAGTCATCATAAACATATGTGGTGTCAAATGACGCTATAACATATGCCCCCTAATGTGTGAGGTCAAAAGAGCAACTGATGGTCGAAATACATTACAAAATAATCATGAGAATGTGGAGGGGCATGGGTAGGAGTATTTGAAGACCAATTCTGGAACAATACCTACAACAGAAACAAGTAAGATACTCTCTTCCCATGTCAGACATGCCCATGCTCAGGAGTGATGTAAGCATGGCCGCTAAATCAAATACACTTTTGATTCATGAGTGATGAAAGCATAATTGATGTCCATGGCCATGGAAAAATGTACACAATGGATCCATGTAATATATAAAAGTAGCAATCATGGCCACGCGAGAAAAACACAGTGGATCCATGGAAATGTAGATCATAGCCATGAATGGATATATGATGGAGCTATGTATTAGAATAAAAAAGAATATATCTCGAGTCAATGTAGTGAAAAAATTGATCCTCTGCAAATACCAATGTCAAAGAAGGTGGTACAATCAATACAACTTGGGTAGGATCACAAAAGAGGTGATGTCCGTACTTGCCCCAAGGTCTTCAAAACAACCCATCGTGGTACTAATCTACACTATGCCAATAGATGTGTTGAAGTCAAACACAATGAGACACCATTTGATTACCAGTCATTGATGTATATCGTTAACAAAAATAAGACAAATCATCGATAATGATAATGGGCGTCAAGGTACCTAGTACAATTTAACAAGTGTGAATAAATGAGCTAATGTCGAACACCTGATAGAATCTATCAATCATGGTACGTTGATGTATTCCCACTTTCAATAGCGAGGGAAATTGCCACTGATGATTGTAATCCCCAAGGTACTAAAAATGACTCTATATCCTTGTCCCATAGCAATATGTGCCAAAGTCTATAGGAAGAGATCCATTGGAAGGAGGGCATTAAGGCATCCCCCATCATCCAATAGGAGGAGTAGCGGAAGGCCAAATATTTGGAAGAACTCAGATGAAAATATTGAAAAGACCAAACCGAGGTATGACTCCCGCATGTACCATGTGGAATACCACACGATGGAGACTCTCTAAATAGTAGAAAATGATGAAGACTACCAACAAAGACGAGGAATCCACCAATGGGGTCAAATGTAAACCAAGGTATCACACGAATCCCTATGTGTGATAATAGTTGTTGACGTTGAACATAAAGGGAATCGCTACTTATATACGTCTCATACTTACATAGTGTTTTCCATAATGGACCTTTCATTGTTCAATTAGCCATCTATGATTGACTACTGGATTTGACCAACCATACAATGATTAAAAAAAATGAAACTTATATACAACATTTCATACTTGTGTTGGTCACTATAATTGTTTATTTAATCTAAACAATCAAGTGCTACATAAGTTGTCAACCCAGGAAAGTCTGTTTATTTCAAAGGTAACCACGCACTATATATGCTTAATCTCAAAAGCAACCTAGAGTTGTAGTAAAAACTATATTAATCACACTTGCCTTGAATAAACTGAAGTTCTGAATTGAATTATAGGAAAGCAACCTACCTATTGCAGAGCTTAAAGAGATGATTAATCTGAAGAATCCTGGATTACATTAAAATAACAACAAGGTACTGCAACAGGAAAGACCAACTATTCTGTAACCAGAGAACAGGACCCTAATTCCCAAGCAGGAAACTTCAGCACCTTGTTTCTGATTAACACACTTTCATGAACTCATTAATGCATTGAAGGCTAACTATTTCTAACAGAGAACATGACCCTAATTCCTTCCCAAAGCAGGAACCTTCAGCACCAGTCTCTGATTAGCACACTCATGAAAATAATTGAAGGCTAACTATTTCTAATAGAGAACAGGACCCTAATTCCTTCCCAAAGCAGGAACCTTCAACACCAGTCCCTGATTACCAATCTTTCATAAATTCATCACACAGGATTGCTAACTAAAATGATTAACAATTACCCAAGCGTGAACCACATGAAAATAATGCAACGTTCAATAAAGCAGAGTTTTTAGCAAGATAGAGTTCAATAGTGTTTCAACAAAGCAGAATTCATTAAAGTAGTGTTTCAGCAAAATAGAAATTTATCAAGGCATAAACAGAAATCACACTAACACACTATAAAACTAACGGGTGAATCTTGTGAAGAAGGTGGGCCCTCCCTTCTCACAAGATTCCCCTGAAACGAAAAGGCTAGAGAAGGATGCTCAAAACAGTCTTTTATTAATCTATCAATGTATCATATTACAATCTGAAATGAAGTACATCCTTCTCTGTAAAACCTTCTTAGTACCAAAAAATGAAGATCCCTCGAATGGTGATTTCCTCTTATTTAAAGAGGAAAATCTATTTGATACAATTGATCAACAAATTACAGGTGTATATCTAGGTCCTATTCTTAGTCAGATCGACTTTCTAAACTGGAATAGGGTCTCCTAGTCTTCCGCAACAGAATGCTATTACGAGTGCTCAGTGAAGTGTTTCTATTACGGCTGGAGTAACAACTCTTTATTTGTTTCTTGTTATTGTATGTTGTTTCGGCATCGCAAATCGCGGGCTGTTTCAGCCACAGGATTTGCGTTCTGACTGTGTAGTCAATCTGTGTGAGTTGTTGTTCAGCATCGTTGAGCACGGACTGTGTAACAGCTTCGGTGTTTTAGCATCGTCAACCATTGTCTTATCCAGAGAAGGCGGTTATCTTCATTGTGCTTGGCAGCTAGGAAGTCATCCTGCCATATAATCTGATTGTGGAGAAAGGAGGTGAATGCCCGAATCTGGATGTCTCCAACAAGAGGATTAAGGTTCAGCTGCCTGTTCTCGGGGATGGCCTCATTATGAAAATATTCCTCACAAAGGAGGTGTTGATTCATAGCAGAGGCTTCTACAAAGGTTTTGAAAAAATCTGTTGGATGTAGTACTACATGGGGTCTGCCTTCTGTGATTGATTTGATCTGAAACCATGTAAGTCGTTCCATAAGGAACAAGGAGTAATTGCAGGATGGTTTCCTTGCAGCCAATAGCTTTTGCGCCAAGTCAAATACCAGGGCCAATCTGCCTTTTAACTCTTTGTTCTGTTTCTTAAGGGCACGAGCTTCCTGGCGTATCTGCTCCAAAGTTTCCCAATTTGAGTAGGTATGATTTATCCAGATTTGTTTGTGCTCTTGCATGCTTTTGGCCTGTGTAGCAGCATACTCTTTCTTCCATTTCTGTATTATTGCCTGCTCATCCCATGGCTGAGTTTGTGTTTCAGCGTTGCAAGTAGTGGGGTGAGGTAAGGTCTGAGTAGATTGTTCCACAAAAGTGTGAATATTGATCTGGMTGGGAGGGGCAGATTCCTCAGTAGGCACTATTTGTACAACTTTGTTAACAAAAGCAGGGGTTTCAGATTTGACATTTGTTGCAGGGCAKGGCTCAGTCTTAATCTTGGGAGGTTCTGCTGGTTCTTGTGTAATAGCAGGGTGTTCTTCTTTGACTGCAAAAGTTGAAGGTGCAGGGGGAGCTCCTGGTATTGGAATTTGAGTTATTTTGTAGCCTGCTTGATAGTAGATATCCCCACATTGACTGCACATATATTCTTTACACGAGCTCTCTATTGTAGTCTCCTCTGACATGGTTGCTATGCGAGCTAGGGTGTGCAAGTTACGTTCCTTCTCATATGCTTCCTTTGCCATGGCTAGTTCTTGCTTGTATGCTTCCATTTCAGACTTTAGGAACTCATTTTATTGCAAGACAGAGGCCATTGTTGGTTCTGGTTGAGGGATGACTGGTTCTTGTGTAGCAGTCACAGCCTCACTAGCTGGTTCTTGTGGAGCAGCTACAAGAATGCAACTGATTCTTGTGTTTCAACTTCTTGATGTAAGGAAAGTAATGTTGCAGCACCCTGGACCTCTGATTCTTGTATCTCAATATCAGTATCAGCAACTGGTTCTTGTGTTTCAGCTGTAGCTGGTTCTTGTGTGGCAGCTATGGCTGGTTCTTGTGTTTCAGCTGTAGCTGATTCTTGTGTGGCAGCTATGGCTGGTTCTTGTGTTTCAGCTACTGAATGGGTAGCTGGTTCTTGTGTTTCAGCTACTGAATGGGTAGTTGGTTCTTGTGTTTCAGCTACTTGATTTGAAATAGATGATGTCACAATACCCTGGGCATCTGGTTCTTGTGTTTCAGTACCCGTGGGTGGAATAGGCAAAGATTCTGGCATTTGAGAGGTTAGAGGTGTACGGGGTATTAATCGGATGGGTTGGGGGTCTAGGGCAGTGGATATAATGGTTGGCTTTGTTGAGGCCCTTGTTCGTTTTCTTTGTAAGAAGGGCGGAAAGAAAGGAATTTGCTTTCGTTTACGTGGGGGTTTTCCCTCAATGATGGGGCAGGGAGAATTGTCTGGCTCAGAATCATCGCTAAGAATATGAAGGGCAGGAGTGGATGATTCTAGTAAAGTGTGGGGCAGGCTTGGTATGGTAGGGGGGTTAATTGGACTGATTGGTTCTGTAGGCGGACTGTTAGGTACTTCTGGAGAATCTGGAGGGTTTTGCGGTTGCTGTTCCTGGATATTTTCAGGAATTTCAACAACTTCTTAGGGGTTTATGGGTGGGTTGTTAGTGGAGGGTTTTGTTGGGCAAAACCCCTTTGGATAAGCAGTTGGACGAGACGGTGATGGGTGAGTGAAAGGGCGAGATTTTTAGCCTTTTTACAGTAGTGCGACATATTTTTAAGACAACCAAGCAAATAATAAGGAATGTTCACCAGTCTATTATGCCGTAAATGAGACAACAGGACAAAATCGTGCTGGTAGACTACCTGGTAATGGCCTTCGCAGGTAAGGTAGTGTTTGACGAATTTTGCAACTTCTAGCCATGGAGGCGGCAACGAGATGAGTCGGACACCCCGACCTTTAGGCTCAATTTTTTCCCCTGGCAAGAGGAAATCCTGATGGGCATTCAGGATGACGTGTTTACGGCTGAACATGCAAATGCCATTGGTAGGGAGGCCCGAAACCTGCGCTATATCTTCTTCTGTAACTGAAATCCGAACCCCTTGAACAATGGAATAGTCTTCCTGGAGATTTTGAGCAAACTGGAGAACCTGTTGTTGATCATACCACTGGAGTCTCTGAAAATAACCGAGCCATCCTACCTGCAGAAAAATTTGATAGGCTACTGGATAGTGTTCTAGCAGGGCTGTCGTGGCGGGTTCGTACCATATAACAGAGCCTCCCATAGCTATCAGCTCGGTAAAATACACCGTCAAAGAGTTGAGTAACAACTTATGTGCAGAGTAAGTTTTTCGAGTGGAGGCATGCACATGGTGGTGAAACAAACAAACAGATGATAAAATAGGAATGGCGGTGGTGAATTCGTGTGAAATGATGGTATAAAAGTTTGATATGTCCTCCCCCTCGTCAAGTGTGGATAATAATAATTTCACTCGAGTGGTCATAATGATTTAGAATCTTCTCATTAACTATAGCTTAACTGTATTACATAAAATTTACGTACCTCGCCTTACCTTCTGATTCATGCTGCAAACAAAATATAATGTCTATCCACGATAGTTTTGAAGTGGTCGTGGCAGAGGCTTTTGATTTGTTAGATGAATTGTATCAAGGATTTGTTGACTGGAAGGACAAATTATAGTATGAGAGCACAAAAGCTTGCTGACAGATAATGTTGAGAAGTTGGTGTTTCAACAACAGAAAAGAAGGGGCGAAACAATTGTTGGACGGTGTTGTTTCGTCAATGAGGAAATGTGAAGAATTGTTGGACAGTGGTGTTTCAGCAATGGAAGAAAATGGCGGGGAGTTTGCTGACAATGGTGTTTCAGCAATAGGGAAAAATGATAAAAGGTTGTTGACAGTGGTGTTTCAGCAATGGAAGAAAATGGCGGGGAGTTTGTTGACAATGGTGTTTCAGTAATAGGGAAAAATGATAAAAGGTTGCTGACAGTGGTGTTTCAGCAACATAAAAGAGAGGGTGAAGGGTTGCTGACAGTGGTAAGGGAAAAAGGTGTGGGGTTGCTGACAGTGGTGTTTTAGCAAGTCAAAAAGTCGCTGAACAGTGGTGTTTCAGCAATGAAGAAAGAGCAAAGGGTTGCTGACAGTGGTGTTTCAACAATGGGGAAAGCTTGTCTCTTCGTGACGTAGGATCGTCCTTTCCTAGTGTCCTGTGCTTTGATCGAGAATCTGCAAAAATCGATTGTAACATGGTATTTCTTGACAGGGATTATTAGTAAATAAAATCTAATCTAATACTAAAGAAATTAACTTAAAAGAATTAATTGCAATGAGGGGTAGAAGCCCCCTCTAAGAAGAGGTAATGGGAGTCTGCCACACATGTGGCCTTAAAATCTTCTTTGGAAATAGGGCGCTGGTACAGACGGAGCCGATGACCATTTACAAGTAACGGTGTTTTGGAGTCATCGTTTGTGAGGAGCCTTATTGTTCCATTGGGGAAAACAGTGTCTACTTCGTAAGGTCCAAGCCATCTTGTACGCAATTTCCCTTGAAATTCTTTGAACTGAGAGTCATACAGTAGGGCCCAATTACCTTTTTGGAATTGCTTGTTCTTGATAGTTTTGTCATGCCATTTTGATCTTTGCTATTGAATTATGGTTGTCTGATGAATGGCATCTAGTCTTTTCTCATCCAATTCATTAAGCTGCTGCAACCTGGCTGTCTGTGCATCGGTCAAATCAAGGTTGACATCTAAAGCAGTCCTTAAGGTTTTTATTTCAAATTCCACAAGAAAGACAATACTCTTTCCATAGACTAATTCATAGGGAGAGAATCCTCTAGTATTTCTCCAGGTAGTTCTGTAGGCCCATAATGCTTCAGAGAGCCTGTAGGACCAATCCTTTCTATTTTCCTTCACTGTTTTTGTGAGAATGGCTTCTATTACTTTGTTTGTGCTTTCCACTGTCCATTGGCTTGGGGGTGGTATGCTGTAGTCATTCTATGCTGAATATGATATTTTTGAAGGGTGGCTTTGAAACCATGAGAAGTGAAAGGAGGTCCTCCATCTGTAACTAATTCTCTTGGCACTCCAAATATGATGAAGATGTCTTTAAATAAGAAATTTATATCTTCTCCTTCGATCGCTCTGTGGAGTGCTTTGGCTTCCACCCATTTAGTCATGTAGTCTGTGCAGACCACTATGTAAACTTTTTGATTGGATGGGGGGTTAATGGGTCCTACAAAGTCTAAGGCCCATCTTTCAAATGGTTCAACTACTATCTGGGGGTTTAATGGCATTTCATCTCTATGATTAGGTTGGCCTACTCTTTGGCAGCTATCACAGGCCCAGACACATTTCTTTGCATCTTTGAAGAGTGAGGGCCAATAGTACCCCATCCTGAGAATTTTATGTGATGTTCTCTTATCAGCAAAATGCCCTCCACAAGGGCCATCATGGCAAGCTTTTAGTAGATCATAAACCTCATCTTCTCCAATGCACCTTCGGATTTCTTGATCAGGTCCTGTATGAAAAAGACACCCACTTTTCCAACTATACCGAGCACTTTGATGAATGATTCTTTTTTTCTCTCGGTGGGATAGGTGTGGTGGTAACTTCCCTGCAACCAAGTAGTTAGCAATGTCTGCATACCAAGGTGAGTGAGCAGAAACTGCAAATAGATATTCATCAGGAAATGAATCATCTACTGGGGTATCATCATCAGGTGTCAACCGAGAAAGGAAATCAACAACTACATTTTCTTTTCCTGGTCTATCTA
>JASDQU010103264.1:306823-320368 GCA_032191745.1 Picea mariana | reverse complement strand
TATTTACTTCTGTGTTTCCTAAATAGCCCGCTATAGACCTAGACTATATCACAAACTTAATGAAGCGCTTAGAAGGCATTTCTTAGACCTTCTCTTCTTAGGGCCGGATGGATCAACCTGGTTGGTTGTTCTAATTGATGATACAATAAGTGGAATTGAAGTAATATATGGTAGCTTCTATATTGGTGGTAGTAGTTGCCCACCAACTCACGATAAGGGGTAAATTCAATACATAAAAGTGGCCAAAGAAGAAAAGGTAGCGTTGGGAATCAATCTATACATCAATTCCTATCTGTTAAGAGTTCATATTAATCCTTATCTCCACTCCAATAAGCGCTTTAATGAAAATCTTTCTCTCCATGAGATATTCCTCTACGAAGCTACCACAGAATGGTATGTTAACTTACTAATATCTTCATCTCTAATAGTTAACATAATATTGGCATCTAATGATAGGTCAATTTGACTCCTCTTCTCCGATAGAGATATGACTCTCCGAAGCTTACACAAAGTTAGTTCACCTAATAATACTGGTTAGTTCACTGGAAAAAGGAACTTGGCAAAGATCAACTCTAAGCTAATAGTGAGACTCTATAGCGCTAATCAAAAGTCTAGGAGTTTTGTCTATACAACAGCTTAAGACTCCACATGGATGAGACTCTTCTCTTAAAGCTTGTTTCCATGGAACTGGTGGGGCAAAAGGCATTCCGCCCTACAATATTGGACCTCGTTGCCTGCAAGCGGTTCCGATGCCTATTTTATATCCTCTAGCCTAGGGCCTATTCCAGTTCCATTTTATCGGAGCAATGGCAAAGTAAAAATTAGGAGAGGCATAGATAGCAGCAAGCACAAAAGCTATTGCGGAAGCAGCGCGCTCAGTTTCAGTAGCAACACCACTAACATCAACAAATTTAGATCGAGAGACAGTCTGGGGTTAAGTTGATGCCATGACAAATAATTGGTTGATCGTGTTTAATCATAATCTGCATATGGAACTGATGGATTCGCTGCCTCCTATTGGTCAACTGGCTAATTCACTGAATAAACCCCAAAAACCGGCTCTTCCGAGTAAAAAAACACCTAGCCTATGCCTCTATCTTTGCCTCTTATGCTTTTTCTGCTGATGTATGGTATAGTAAGATATAGTCAGGGACGCCCGAGACCAATCATACATTAGCAAGCGCGACATCTAAACCAGATTAATTATAAGCAAGTGCTCTGTTGCCAATCAAATCATAGAAAGCATATTGTTGACCTTACAATCATAGTTGGTATGCCTACCATTAGTCATAAAGTAAATGTGACGCCCCGATTTTATATTCATTTCCATATGGAAGAACCTGTGGCCAACACTACCTTTATGATTAGTGGTTGCTCGTCCTTCATCATAATAGTAAATAGGGTTGTATAATCGGTGTTAATCTCTTCTGCAGTGGCCGTAGGAAACACTTTGTAAGGGGCTGTGGCCGTACAAGAGAGAGACTGTTGTGGCCATCAAAGAGAGTCATGTTCCGGTAGCTAGACTCTTAGTAGTTTCTATAATAATCTTTTTCACTGTTGATAGGCCCGGACCTAGAAAGAAAATAAGAGGCTCCTCTGCCCCTGCTTCTTTAGATGCCTTTGCTACGAGTTCATATGATGATGAAACCCCTGCCTTAGACTATGAGGCCTATGCACATGCCTAAACTAAATAAATAGGTGAAACTATGGGTGCTGCTCCTTCCTTTGTTGCGAGGTAGGCTCCCTCTAATTATGAAGTACCAACGGCTGGAGGATCTGGAACTATAGAATATACTACCATCTTTGCTGGCTTTGCTCCACACCTTGCTTCTGGAACTAGATCTCTATCTAACAGAGACAAGATATGGATATGGAATTGGACGAAGGGATGGCATAACAGACTATGGAACGGACCTATATTATTAGGGGACTAGAACCGTGCGAAGGGAAACAGAGCGAAGAAAGGAAGCTACAAGGACTGGATCAACTATTGGATAAGCTACTAGCATTGGATATGGATCACAATAACTAAACTATGCTACTACTAGTAATGGTGCTTAAACAATTGGTGCTTCTACAGGTGGGGCTTCAACAGGCTATGGATTTGGATCATGATTTGGTTAAGATGTTGGCTATGCTGCCGGGACTAGATATTCTACTTAGTGTAGGACTGGAACCGTAGCTACTGGCTATGATGGGTATGTCTCTAGATATGGATCATCAACATCAATGATTGGTTCATATATAGATGCTTCAACAGATGCTTATGGCTTATATGCTTACCCCGCAACTGGATTTGTTATGTGTGCTTCAACAGATCTATTGAAAGCTATGAATCTGGACCTGGAACTACTCGTCTTGGTGGATATGCTTATTTAGTGACGGGTGTTGCTCCTTACTTTGTAGCTCTAGCTGGCTATGCCTTAGCCTCTACCGGTGCCTATACCTTTGCCTACGTTACCAATGCTGGTGGTATACGCTACTGATCCTATTGGTGCTACTTATGTTGTTGATGTTGGTGCTATAGATGGATTTACTGTTGCAGGATCTGGCTTTGGATCTGTATCTGCTACCTTTGCTTCTTATGCCACTGGTTCAAGGTAAACGACCGAAGAAACTATGGCTTATTCAACTAACTTGACTTAATGACCCGGATCAACCTCCGCCTCTGACGCCCTTTCTTATGGTAGTAACCGAGGGCTAGCTGGTTTAGGTGCTTACTTTGCTTTTGGTCCAATTGCTATATCAACGACTACCCATGCTTATGGCTTTTCACTTTATGCGCTTTGAGAAACTTATACTGGTACTGGTAGTGGTGCTGGTACCTATACCCTTGCTTTTGTATGCCTAAGCTATTGGTTCTTAAGCTGCTATAGGTAGTTCTGGGTCCACCTCTACTACTGTTGCTTTTTCCTCTTGTTTCTATTGATCTAATAGAAGGTATGCTTGTTTTGATTCTAGTGGCTATGTTTCCGGATCTCTAATTGCTCGTGCTATAAGCTATGCTGCGTATGGATATGGGCCTAGATATGGATCTTCGACTGGTTAAACCGGATAAACCCTGGGGTATGTAACTACTTCATCGACTGGATCAAGGTAAGCAACTGATTTTGGTTATGCACCTGGAACTAGGTTATGCTACTGAAACCACTGACTGGTGCTTCAACTTCCGCATCAAGATCTCGATATGGTGGAACATATTTAAATGCTACTGGTTCTGGAACTACTGATGGATAAGAAATTGTCTCTGCTAGATATGTTGTTGTATTTGCTATGTGTACTGATGCTTTAGGCTATGGGTATGGCACTACATCTCGATCTGTAGTAAGGGATGTCACTGGTTATCGCGGGGACTGGTCCTGGCTCAGATGTTGCTAGTGCTTCTAGGTATCGAACTGGATCTTGCGCTTATGGATCTATATAATATGGCTATCGATCTGGGAATGGATAAATTGCATATCTCATAAATTGATCCCTTACATTGATGTTTTTAGTCCCCCTCCCTTACTTCATTTTTCTTTCTTATGACATGGGAGAGACTATATACCATTTCCCACAGCAGGAGAGGCAAGGGTAGCATAGGCTATAATACAGACAGAGGCATGTGACCGGGTTACAACACCAGTAGCATAAAAGAAGGTATAAGTTGGAACAAAAGCATAAGCAGATCGAGTAGCATAAGTTGGTACTGCACCCATAGTTTTTCTTAGTCACGTCTAAATAAATAGTTAGCCCGTCTTAGCCCAAGTCCAAGGCAGAACGTGCTCTTATTCCCTAAAATGGCCACATCGCTGGTTTTTGGTTCCTGCGTGTGTTGTGTAAAAAGGTCGTTTAAACGCAGGTCTTTCTTTCCGGTGGATGGGCACATCGCGGCTTCTAGTTTCTTTCTACTAATGCCTTCCCGCTGATCGCCTAGAGAACCAGTAGCAATACCAGTAATTGAACTAGCATAGAAGTAGCAGCAAGAGCATATAAGCCCAGGTCATATCCCTATGCCCAGAAACCATCCTTGTCATCACTACAATAGCAATCTCACTCGGAAATAGTAACAGTGCAATATTACAACTAATCAACTTGAGCCTACAAGTTCAATAGGAGCCAGATAGGAAAAAATTCAAGGGAAGGACAGGACTGTAGAGCAGGCATATTAGGGAAATAGGTCAAGAACAATAAAGGGACAGGAAAGGCGAGACAACAGGCAGGGAATAAAAGGCAGTGGGCAAAGACAATAGGATGGTAAAGGCAGTAAGGTAGGTGGAGTAGTAAGGCAGGGAAGGACAACAAGGTATGAGTTTCATGAATTTGATATTGAGTAGAAGATATAATAACATATCCAGATACAGTGCCAATAAAAAAACCAGATGTTTACCTAGAACCAACACCAAGAAATGTGCAAGTAGCAGTCCTTGTTTAAGAACCATAACCTATAACCTACAAAGGCAGAGCCTATTCAAAAGCCCGTGTTACCCTTTCCATTTAAATAGATTGTTATAGAGCCCTTAGTTCCTTATCCTTTTCCATCGGGCATCCATTGAGAAAGTGAAAGCATCATAAGCATAGGCATAGGCAAGAGCAAAGGCATCACCAATAGTTCCATCAGTAGTTGAAGCGTCCGAGCCAGTCTCACCCACGACAGATTGAATTCCAGATAGCTAGCCATAGTCAGTCAACCGAGTGGATCCAGTTGACTCAGTTGTTTACTTTGGAGCATCATATATAAAGGATCAGGCACTGACCTTTCCGCTGAAGGGGGGAAAGAATGTGTGTATTTTCCCTCGATTCTCCAATCACGTGTTACTTGGGTGCATAGGCGCTATGTAGGTTCGAATCTTTCCACCCACTGTAGTTCAAATAGCACAGAGAACCATGCCATTAAGACGAGTTATAATACGTAAAAATGGTGTCAAAGTTCACTTCGTGTGGTTCCAAATGCAGTGCTTAAACTAGTTGACTCGGGACCAATTCCAGGTATGGATCTAGTTTCATAGCCATAGCTATATCCAGTGTACCCTACAACATACCTTCCAGTAGTAATAGAGCCATTACCCCGCCTAGATACGGTTGAAGAACCTGAGATCCATATAAAACCTTACTTGAACGTGAACAGGCCACCCTATGCCTTATGGATGGATAGTTCGAAGTCTTAATGGGATATAAAAGAAATGGAGATGCTTAATGTTATTCTTAATTAACCCCCATGCCAGCCACTGCCTTCCCTTCGTAGAGTCCCACACCACATCTTACCTACCTTAGAAGCGCTCAGGTCACTTTGCATGCGCAACGAAGGGAGGGCGTAGGTAGCGAGTTCGGGAATATATTCAAGGTCAACCTTGAGGCGGTCGTATTCCCTCCCTTCTTGCCTCCTATCCCACCCATAAATAAAGAGTCAAGTAGTTCCCCCCGTCCTTCCCTTATTGGAGCCATACTGAGCAATATTCCTTTCCTGTAATTAAGTACTTCGTACCTTGGATCCAATCAATAGGTGGAAGGCCTGGAATGACCTGACCTGTTCGAGCACTAGACCTTCTCATTCTTGCCCGCCCAAGCTACTATTAGGTAGGGCTACACGAACTAGATCCCTCTTGAACCAATATTGAAGTGGACTCTTACCAACTGAAGATAGCGTCATTCATTCCATCTATCCCAGGTAAGAACATTCCCAAGGTTCCTTATCGGTAGAGGTCTAGGGTCTCGATCTAGGTTCTAGGTCTATGGTTCCGTAGAGTTCGAGGGTAGAGATCGAGGTCTATGTATGACTGTCTCTAGCCGAGTAGCCCAGCTCAGCCAAGTATCCAAGTCGAATAGTGCAGCAGCTCCCAGCCCAGTTGAGTAGGCCCAGTCGAGTATCTCAACTGAGTATCCGAGTATCGTAGTATCCCAGCCCAGAGGCAATGTGATCAGCCATTGAAAGCCCTTGTGACAAGTAGTACCTCCTGTCGACTGGATCTCTGCAATGACCTGAAGGCAAGGACTACGAAGATTGGCAGCAATGCTTGACAATGACACCTGTCAATTACTATGGACTAAGACTAGCGGCCCTCGGGAATGACAACTGGCACTGACTAGACCTGCACCGACAAGAGTTTCAAGCACTTTCTTACTAGAGCATCGATGATTAGAGATTCTAGTGAGTACCTTCTATCTGCAATGGCTATTGAGAGTGCTTATGGACATCTATATCTGGCGGATAATCGAAAAGTGAATCAACGCATGTAATGCATGTTCATCCCTAGTCACTAGTGTTAAACGTCTGAAAATGTNGAGAAGAAGAAGATGGGTCCTCCAGGACCATGCTCAGGTCGCTCCTGCTCTCGGTACTCCATGTCTAGGACCATGTGGGCCTCGAGACATGATCTCCTAGTTATCCCTAGATATCGGGGATAACAGGCTACACGAACTAGATCCCTCTTGAACCAATCCTGAAGTGGACTCTTACCAACTGAAGATAGCTTCATTCCTTCCATCTATCCCAGGTAAGAACATTCCCAAGGTTCCTTATCGGTAGAGGTCTAGGGTCTCGATCTAGGTTCTAGGTCTATGGTTCCGTAGAGTTCGAGGGTAAAGATCAAGGTCTATGTATGACTATCTCCAACTGAGTAGCCCAACTCAGCCAAGTATCCAAGTCGAATAGTGCAGCAGCTCCCAGCCCAGTTGAGTAGGCCCAGTCGAGTATCTCAACTGAGTATCCGAGTATCGTAGTATCCCAGCCCAGAGGCAATGTGATCGGCCATTGAAGGCCCTTGTGACAAGTAGTACCTCCTGTCGACTGGCTCTCTGCAATGACCTGAAGGCAAGGACTACGAAGATTGGTAGCAATGCTTGACAATGACACCTGTCAATTACTATGGACTAAGACCAGCAGCTCTAGGGAATGACAACTGGCACTGACTAGACCTGCACCGACAAGAGTTTCAAGCACTTTCTTACTAGAGCTTCTAGTGAGTACCTTCTATCCACAATGGCTATTGAGAGTGCTTATGGGCATCTATATCTGGTGGATAATCGAAAAGTGAATGAACGTATGTAATGCATGTTCATCCCTAGTCACTAGTGTTAAACGTCTGAAAATGTAATTCTTCAAAAATAAAAAGTTCCTTTGGATGCGAAGTTGGGTTTTGTATAAAAATCGATAAAAAATATTGTTTCTAGCGGTCAGGCCTTTGGCGGTCGTGACTGGAAGCAATCGATGATTTGAGCGCGCGTCATTACATATATAATGAAATAGATCCTCCTCGTATATGATATTCTTCTATGTTTCGTTACCTCACCCTTTATTTCTTCCCCTCAAATCGCTATGCGAAGGCCACAGAGTGGAAGAAAATAGTTCACTTCAATTCAATCAATTGCCTTTGAGAAATTATGAAATTTTGACGTCGCGTTATATAAGGAGGAATTAATGCTCCCCATCCATTTCCAATATTCGAAGACTCATTCTCCTTTCTATTTAAAAATTGTCTTTCTTCCATTCAAGGATAGGCACCGCCGAGCTCGCCGTGGTTACTGCGCGGGTGGTGAACGCGTCAGAAATATGGGAGGGATAGGAGTTCGAGTTCTCTTAGTAGGTCGGGGGCCCTTACTTAACTTACACCTCGCTTTTCTCTTCCCATGAAGCAGAGATCTTCTTGAATCTCTCAAAATTCGGAAGATGGACCACATCGATCTCGATTCGAGCTGTTTCCCAAGATCACTACCGCTACAAGCGATCGTATCTGGAAACTCCCTAGTGGGCTTGGATTTTATGTCATCTTGAAATGGAGACATCAGCTTGATGAGTGTTCTGTCATGTTTGGTCCATAAAAGATCTGAGACCACATTGACCTGAAGCGTCCTGTAAATGTGCTTCTGACTTGTCATTTCCACTTGACCAACCCTATTGCTCTGCTTTCATGCATGCTTGTAAAATAGAATCATTCCTTCTAGCTCTTATCTTCTCTGCTAGGTAAGGTATAACCTTTCTAATAATAGCAGGATAAGTATGAAGGATGCTATCAGGGTCAAGAAGCCAGCCAAGGTATGAAGCAAGCCATAACTCCATAGAAATTGACAAGAAGTGTTTTTATTATGAGTCAAGATGTGTGCTCTTGTTCCAAAGTTACCACCTCGCCTTAAAGGTCACCTAGCAGCGAAGGTCAAGACAAAAGATTTGAGTGACCAAGTAGTTCCAGATCCAATTGCCTGAATGAAAGTAGCATCCGAGCAAACATCTCTTCCATCTTGAGATTTATCATTAGCATACCCATCATCCAATCATCCATCAGTGGAAAAGGCGTAGGTCACTAGAGAGGCATCAGTAAAAGGATAGAAGCCAGTGGCACCCTTTCTAGTTCTAGGTCAAGAGCTAGAAGCATCAGACAATTTCAGCAGTTGTTATCCTGTTGATCGGGTTTAAGCAATTGAAGTTGATCTGCCACCATCCGCACATGAAGCAGATCTATTTCCAGTCCCAAATTGGGATGCAGTTACATATTCATAAGATCCAAAGAGATAAATCTATTGAAGAATAATAAAAGAAAAGCAGAGGCACGATAGTGAATATTTAAGTTCAGGCATAAGTTCAAGCAGAGGCAATAAACCTCATCCATATATAGATATTGCTTCTTTAGCCGAATAACCCAGTCAACCAAACAAAAGATTTAGGAAGCTATGCTCTTGAACGCTCCAGCTCTATGATTCAAGCTCCTTGAACTACTCAATAGCTCATTCCCTCAATTGCAGGAAAGGACTACGCATCCGGGAAATCCCTCTTGATAGACTGAAGCTTACCTGCTAATGTAAATGAAATCATCTCCGAGATATCTGGTCTGGATTTGTTCGGGGGAATTACCCTCCTAATTTACTCTGAAAGCCTTTTGATCTTCTCTGAATAATATTAATAGAACAACGAACATGAGAGAGAGAGATTTTCTTTCTCATTACAAATAATTCCTTAGAGATAGGCACTTTTGCACATATGAGATAGGTACTTTCAATTCCCATATTTTATTGACCTTACATATGAGCATATCCACTTTCAATTTCTATTCGGACTACAGGATAATGGACAGAACAACTAATAGAACCTTAAGCGAAGTGTTAAGATAAGCCTCCCGGAAGCACCATTCCATGCCTTTCCTTTCCTTGCTTGGGTTGTGCAAAGACGGTAAGGAGTTCTGGTTCTAAATCATGACAAAAAGAAGGAGCAGAGCGGGGGTGAACCCACAGCCCGGAAGAATACGCTATATTCCCGTTGCTTGATCGATCTCAATTTGGTAGCTACTTTCCATCCATCGATCTTTCTTTTGTATCCCGAATTCCAAAACAACAATTATATCAATTCTGAAATTGAACAATTACGTATGTAAAATTAGAAGTATACAGGTAGGTGTATCCCAGTCCTGGAACAAGAAGCTATATTTGAGTGGTTATATGCATGAGATAGTTTGTGCAAAAGAAATCAGTAGTATCCCGCTTC
The DNA here is from genome assembly GCA_032191745.1 of Picea mariana. NCBI lineage: Eukaryota > Viridiplantae > Streptophyta > Pinopsida > Pinales > Pinaceae > Picea > Picea mariana. The sequence goes on along the minus strand of JASDQU010103264.1, from coordinate 310,917 downwards.
GCCCGACACAACTATGCATATGACTAAATCAAAAGGTTATTCATATATAATATACAAGGTATAAGGTTGTGAAAATAAGAAGTCTGAGCGCACAGGAATGGGAAGTGTTTGTCTGGAATCAACCTTGTGGCACTTTCAGGTTATGTGCGTGGCACCTTCGGGATGGGGATAGGTCCTCACCTTCCTTCTGTAGGTATGTCTCAATCTTGTCCTCTAATCAGGGCATGTGGTTCCTTCCGTGATGGGATTCTAGAAGCACTGACCAATGCTCTATGTTGAAGCCCGTGCAGCTCTCTCTGCTCTATGTGAAGGCCCCCATACTTCAGCAGGTCATTGAGCCGGTATATAAAGGTTGGTTAAGACGGATGACAAGTTGTTGTTAACAGCAGGTCGCGCACAAACATTAATAAAGTAGGCTTCAAAAGTTCATATGTTCAAAGTGCCCACCGACCCAAGCGTGTAATATATTATAAGTAAGAAGTCATTAAAAGAGGGTTGATGTTTCCATGCATGATCCCATCCCACAAGTACTGGTGGTTTCTGTGCCACTGATATGAATCCTTCCTTCTTTCCGCTAAAGTTCATAGGAATGTTAAAAGTGCGTACCCAAGTGCGTGATATGATAACTAAGTGTTGTAAGTTGAGCCAGTAAGTTCAGAAGGATGGTTGGTTGTTGGAAGCAATAGGTCGTCACACTAAACTAAATTCATCCTTCCGGCTTCAAAAGTAGCAATCAATGTTCTGCCCACCCAAGCAAGCCCGTCCAATAAAGAAATCAATCACTAAGTTTAGTTCTGTGAGTCGTCGGTCTGGTTGGTACAAATTCCAGGTGGTTGGTATCAATAGGTGATAAAAACATTCATCCAACAGAGAAAGTGAAAAAAGTGCCTACCCAAGCACGACGTACCCAATGCCTCCCTACTCTAAGTTTCGTCAGTAGAAAAGGGTGGTTAAGCAAGCAGTCAGTGTATCCAGTGATGGTGGTTCTGTGTGGTGGGCAGTAATAAAGGTAAGGGTAAGGTGGGTTCCTCGGTTGGAAAGAGAAGTCTCTAGCAGTATCCACAAAGCGCATTAATGAAAGTGGTACTAGGTAGAACGAGTCTAGGTAGTATGGTGGCTAAAGAGTTTGGAAACACTGAAGTAAGGGTAAGGTTGTTTCATGCCATCAATCCTTCCCATCCCGGGTGTATAGCTGTATCTCCTAAGCACTCATTAATGAAAGGCGATATAGGGCTAACAGGTTTAGGTAGTACGGTGGTTTGCGGGTGGGTAGCAGGCAGTAAAATGAAAGGTAAGGTAGACAAAGTAAGAGAGCAACTGCTACCACTCCACTAAGATGATTTGTTGTTGAAGTCTGTGAAAGCTGTATGCCCATCTGCCCCCATCCATCCAACAACTCTATGTGAAGCTCTTCCATTCGTTTGATAAAATGCAGTAAGTTTTGGATTTGGGACGTGATTCCTAAGTAGGATAAGTGAGGTAGGCAGTAGTAAATATGGGTTAGTGGTTGGTAACAGGTACTAAGAGTAAAGGCAAGCATATCCTAGCAATGCAGTCTGAATTCCTAACAAGTATATATCTGGAAGCCCGTCCCAAGAAGCTAAATAATGTTACCCAAGTACGATTCATTCTTTCCTTTCAGCAAGTGTTATCAAACGCCCGTGCCTCTAAGTTGAGGTAGTCGGTCTATCAAGGGTTTACGATGCCACAACATGTGGATAGCATGCACATAAGTATAGGGTAAGTGTAGGTAACATAGTCAAAGTTAATAGTAAGGGTTATAGTAAAGGTTCTAAGTGCCGACCCCCACCCTGAGAACTAGGAAGATGCAGGGAAGGGTTCACCTACGAATGATGGCAGGGGAAACTCGTGGTGGCAGGCTCCCATTTATCTTACCTAGGACCATCATTGAACTTAGTCCCACAAATAGGCTTTTGAACTATCTTGAACTCTTTAGGGACTGATCGTTAGAGTCTTACCTGACACTCTATCAAATATAAAACCAGCACATCATTGTTTTTCTTGCTACCGATATTTATGTCACTTAACCCAAGATACCTCCACCTGAATGAGCTAGGAACATGCAAGCGAAACCTACCCCAAACACAATCCCTCTATTGAACCTTCAACTATTAGTTTGACCCGAACCTCTGATGAGTTTCAAACCTATGAGTCGATGAACCCTTGACACTGGCTAGTCACTACATGAGGTGTTTGCTATTTTAATGTAGCAGGGAGTCACATCAACAACTACCGAACAAAGGAGTTTATCGATCCTATACAAATGATGCCCCATACATAGTTGATCCTCTTGCGGTTGAGATTGGAATGGCTTCAACCCATACATCTTATAGCAGCGGAAACCAACAAAAAGTTGGGAAGGGTTCAGTTTCACCATCCATGTGGGAAGGGTCCAACCGTAACTACCAACACAACCTTTTACACCTAGTCCGGGTAGACCTTTTGTCACACGTCATAAAAGCAAGAACAATCCTTTGAGTTCTATTGAAGAGGAGGAGTTATACTCTTAATGAACAACCGATTACTCTCTCAACTGTTGAAATAATGTAACTGCAAAGTGTATTCTTATTATTATTTGATATAATATTCATTGGATCAATCCCCATTGTGGATTGATCATGTCGGCTATTGTAAAAGGACCAAATCCCCTTTTTCGGATTGGTCATAATATAAATGTAATAGGAAAAAGAAGAAGTCGGCCCCAGAATATATCAAAGAGGCCTCGGAATATAATAAAGGTGGTTATAACCACCTAGATTAAGAAGTCGGCCCTGCCAGTGAAGAGACACTTCACACGTGCCAGATTAGTTTCGATGATTTATAGATACACCAGTTAGTGTTCCAAGATGATATTGATGATGCTATCGTCCTGATGCTGTTGATGATAAAGGCCTCTCTCTCGTCTGATGCTGTTGTAGANACACACTCACTTGTTCATTGAGAGACAAGTTTCGGAGCTGCAGTTGGAGAAGAGAGAGAGAGAGAGAGAGAGAGAGGCACATCTTTGGGAGAGGACATTCTGTACTTGTTTGAGTTATCTCTTGGCATTGTATTGGCTATCTATATTAAGGAAGTTTTGCTGGGTTTTCTGCCCCATGAGGGTTTCCTAGGATAAATGATGTGTCTCTTGTGATTGTGTATTTCTCAGTGATTCTATCTTATGTTATTGTTATCTATTGAAATGAAAAGAACTATAATGATGGCTTAAACATTAACATGGTTTCAGAGCCAAGCTGAAGAGAGCATCTTTCACAAGAGAGAAGTGAAAAACGTCATTGTTGCTGTACATGCAAATTAGGGCTTTTTGTTGGTGAGGTATTTCAGCCCTAAAACCATCTAGAAAAGTGCACCTTCCCCCAAGGATCATTTTGGTACCTTCAGCGCACCTTTTTAGTGGCTAGATCTCCCGGAAAGTGAAACCCTAGTTTCACAAAGTACTAGAAGTACCAGAGAACCAGAAGTACTAGAGTACCAGAGGTACTAGAAGCACCAGTCCAGAAATCTGCAGATCAAGTTTGGAGGGGTAAAAGTTGGATTTTCTCAAATCCAAGCACACGAGGCTACTCGCCTCAGCCAAGCGCACCTCCTGGTAAGTTCAGAATTTGATTTTGAACATTTTCATTTTTGGACATTTTCCCAGCTTCAAGTAACAGATGTCTGCAAGCGTTTAGCTTGTTGACAAGCTAGAAGGTGTGGAAAACTTCCGTGCCTGGAAGTATAGGATTGGTCTCATTCTTGAAGAGAATGACCTGGCAAGATTTGTCAAAGAAGAAGTGTTGGAGCTTGTTGATGCTGCAAAAAAAGCAAAGCAACAGAAGGACACAATCAAAGACCACTTGATTCCCTATGCGTCATCAAAGAAGACTCTGAAAGAAATATTTGATGCCCTAAACAGACTATATGAAGGAAAGAACATAAATCGTAAGATGAATCTTAGAACTCAGCTCAAGAATAAAAGAATGCAGAAAGGAGAATCAATCCTAGAATACTTCTCCAGGATATCCCAATTCAAAGAACAACTAGAAGCAATTGGAGATACTATAGACGAAGACGAACTTATAATGACAACCCTA
>JASDQU010103264.1:295246-305576 GCA_032191745.1 Picea mariana | reverse complement strand
CATTCAAACCATCCAGAGATGTATCACTTGCAATGTGAGATTTAAGCATTCATTCCAACCTCAATCCGATCAATTTAAGGCAGAGAGCGTTTTTGGAAGCGTTTTTAAGGCAGGGAGTGTTTTTTTCCCCTAGGGAGCACACTCCCTAAACGCTCCCTTTGGGAGTGGGGGGAGGTCATGCTCCCCCGCAACCTAGGTCAGGCATGTGTGCTATTGAAGAGGCGGGTTGTTAGGCTCGTGTGCTATTGAAGAAACGGTTTGTCAGATCCGTAAGAATTTTCTCTAGGCGAGAGAACTGTTGGGAATTGCCTTCCAAGATGCCCAGTTGCAGCTACAGGGCCCTGAGACTTCCTGTCCGGCTTGTTGCTGAAGCCCTGCAAGGGAAGTGGGGCAATCGAAGGACTGTTGAGCAGAGAAGCGACACACTTCCTGGGCTGGGACAAGCATGTGGGGAATGAGGGATTGTGGTCTGTTTTGTTGGGGTTGGCACCTTTGTTTGAGTGTTTTGATTGTTGATAGACCTTAGCTTGGCTTAGGAGTCCTTTGCCTTGGTGGAGTTTAAGCCCCAGCTCGGGAGTGACCTGTTGTTGAGAGTTTCTGAGCGACAGAGTCTATGGCTGGGAGGAACGTCTGAGGTCTGCGYGCAGTTGGTGGATTACAACAAAAGATAAGTGTCTTTTTATGTGTATTATTCTCTGAGTAATGTGCATATACATGTTAAATATATTATGTGTTACAATTGTATATATATTTGTGTGTGGATTATATATGTTGTAGAAGTGTATGTTTGTTGCATATGCAGGGCATGGGCCATGACRGTTATATGTGTTTATATACTGTTTAACATGTGAAAGCTTATGCTATTTTCTGTTTATGGAATTGGTACATAATTATGTTGGGTTGGACATGTATTGTTAGTTTTGCATAACTGTTTCAGATGTAGAGCATGGTAGTTATTATGTGTTTCCTGTTAGATAATTCCGTGATAACAGTCATGGGATTCTGAGGCAAGGCTTGAATTAGCACGCATGCAGGGAAATCAATCTGCGTGCCCAAATGGGACAGACCCTGCATGCGGCATAGGAATGGTTGCGTGTAGTTGTATTATGAGTTCATTATGCTATTATAGTTGCTATCCGTTAAGTAACTTCAACAGTAATTGTATGGGTTCTAGTGTGAAGCTAGAAACGTGCTGAGGGACAATCGACGCAAACGACACAATGACAGTTGCGCAAAATTGCTAAGACATAGTTGTTGTGTGCAGTATGAGATAGTTTGCGTGCACTAGGAAAATGTAGCTGCATGTAGCACAAGGCCAATTGTGCATGCTGCTGGTTTCAATGAGTTGCTTCCGCAGAATAAATAATTGATATCAAAGCTTTATTTAGCGAGTTGCGGTAGTGGAGACTTTACAATGTGGTAACGAGACTCAACGAGGAGGATGGATAAGTTACAGAGTGGTATTAGAGTTCAAAATTTTGATGTGATGTGGCCCGGAGCAGAGCTGGGGACGTTATAGTCCTATTGTTAGAGTGGGAGTTTACTTGTCATGCAATGTCATTGCATTATGCAGTATGGGGTTGTCCCCAAGACACCGAAGTGCACATGGCCTGCCGGATTTGTAAAATGCATACAAAGGAATCCAACTGAAAATTGTTATTGCTACATTAGTTGTGTATACCTTCTGTATTTGGTGGGTGGGGTTGGGCAGAATGCACTGTAGATACCTCACGGAATAATAGGATGTGAGGAATGCTTGATGTTTTTCATACATTCGTAGGAGTGTAAAGCTCGTCTCTAGTAGGTGCTAAAACTGAGATGATCAATTCTTCATGGTATCCAGTATTGTGTATTCTTGAGAATATGCCAGGCATATTGCCCCTTGCTTTTTTGGAACTCAAACATATCCTTCAATGCACATATCTCTGGTCTGATAAATATTGAATGGTTGGATTTCTATTCTAAGCGCTTCTTAAAATGGATTGAAAGTACTAGAACTGTGAACTATTTTGGTCTGATAGGGGATACCATTAGTTAAGCACTATCCTTATGTGTACATATTTCTGTTCTTGAAGTGCTTAAAATGGACTGTAATGGCTAGAGTCTTGGGCTGTTTTAGGTGCAGTATGTCATCAGGATTCTTAATTACCATGGTTGAAATTTAAAAAAGAGCTGGATTGGTATATGGTTTATAACATGTCGTTAAAGCTTTTGATCTTGGTAACTTATTTTCTTGTAGATTTTGTTCGTAAGTGTAGCATAGCTTTAATTTAATTTAGAGTCAAATTAGTTTATTAATTGTAAGATTTTGGAGCAGTTAGCATTTTACAATTCTGGGCTAGAAGTGGGTGTTTTGATGCAAGTTGTATCTTTTGTATTTGGACCACTTTCTTACTCTGAACGGTAGCCAAATTCTTCCAAAAACTTTGAAATTGTCTTGTTAAAGCCTATGGTTTACAACTATTTATTTATTCACCACGGTTTATATATTCTCAGTTATCTGTGTTTGTTATGGATATAGCTTTTGTTTGCCTCATGAACAAATTTTTGATCCCATTTTTTGGGGATCCAAAGGGTTTCTGACACTGACTATTTCATTTCTTTGCAGCAAACATTTTTATCTAAGCTGCTAGATTTGTTCAAAATGTGTGAAGATGTGGAAAATATCGAGGGGCTTCACTTGATATTCAAAATAATGAAAGGAATTAGTATGTAGAATATCTTCCTTTCTTTGATTTATTGGATTATTCAATTTTTCATGTCCTCACTTATTTGAAAGTGAAATTCACATTTTATTAACAGTTGTTTTTTTGTATGTCTTGCAGTTTCATTGAACAGTTCACAAATTTTTGAAATGATTTTTAGCGATGAGTATATCATGGATGTTGTGGGTACACTTGAATGTACAGTTCTCCTCCTTTCTCATTGTCTGTAGTATGCTTTTGCGTGAATGTTTACTGAAAAATTGTCTATATTATTAAGTATAAGCAAAAGATTGTGTTTGATAATGTTTAACGCTCAGAATAAATTTCCATTTTACAATTCATGTATCTGTTTTTTGGTTTAGTTAAGAAATCTGTCAAGTGGATAAGTCTTCAGAAATTTTGCTCACTATTTATTACATGTAGAACTTTTGAAGTAAATAGTAATTCTTTCATGAATATTTGATGGAGTAGTGTTTTGTAACGTATGAAAATTCATTCATACAAAAAGTTGAGGAAAAAAATGGCACAGGGGTTATATGCTGTCATAATATTTCAAATAGACATATCTTACACAAATACATGAGTATGATGATGGAATAAAACATGATCTTTTAAGACTAGCACCAAAAAGATAAAGAGGCTACATCAAGTCATCCTCGTTATTATCTAAATCTTCACTTTGCCGATCACTTGGAGTGAATGAGCTCAAATGTATTGCAGTTCCTCTTTGAGGGAGCTGAAAGACTAGCTTGGACTAAATTGCAAACAACAATGCTATGCAAATCTGGTCCTTAGGTTTCTGGTTAAATATAGGTGAGATGTGTCTCTTATCAGCTAATGCAGCTAGGGAACCAAAGAGTCCTGCCTGAACCAACCTCTGATCTCGTTTACAACCAACTACTCTGACCCCTACCACAGGGGAATGCCAATATGGATCTTGCTGCTATGTCCCTTCCACTCCTTCGTCTATCAAAGTTCCAACTCAACTCCTTGGACACAATCTACCACGCCTTCCAAATCCTCTGGAGAGGGTTTGACCATTAATTTTTTAATGTATTGGATTCTCCCTCAACATACAGTTTTGCAAAACGATTCTTCATGCACACCCACATGGAAATCATTATTTATGTAAGTGTTTCCCATTCATAACCCTTACATTTCTGTTATACCAACATTATCCTAAGCCACCCTGCCTTCCTAGGCTCTGTCCAAACCATAGATGAAAAAATCAGTGAGTAATCGAATCAATCACAATTAATCACAACCAGAACATCAATCCAATTAATTGCTGGCTAATAATCACGGTTATTTCCACATTTAAAAAATTGTGATTATGATTAATTCGAAAAATTCACTAGTCAACGGGTATTAATTGTCGCTGTGTGGAAAAGGGCCAATAATGGTGGAAAACTAGTATTTTTGGGTTATTGTTTTTCATCCGTTGGGGTTGAGAGCTAAGGTGCCATAGAGAGCCACACATTGAATTGAAGAGAGCCCAAGAATCATTTTCACCACCATCAAAGATTTTTTCTTGTTGCACAAGGTTTTCATTTCCTAGGTATGTGTTAATCAACTTAACGTTTCAATTTTTCCAAATTTATGCAAGGGTTTGTAGAGTGCATACTAATTGCTTCTTGGTATTGGTTTTTCATGGATTATAGAGTGATTTTAGAAGTTCATAGGTCTGTTTTTAGTCCAGCAGTGTTTTATGTTCCTTTTTTTTCATTTTCTTGCCCTAGGTTTGAAGTTTGAAGTTGGCCATTTCCTTGCAAATATGCCGAACCCTTTGGAGTCTGGACCCTCTGGCTGTATAATGAACCCAAGGATGGTTAAACATAACGAAATTGAGTTGTAAGGTATGTGGAACAAAAACAAATGGAGGGGTTTACCACTAGAAATACCATTTGGCAAGAATCAAAGAGCATAATGTTGTGCATTGTGATAGAGCATCCCCACAAATCATCTTAGTTGCCCATGGGTCTCTTCATGAGTTGGATAGAAAGAAGGCTGAGTGAACAACTTGAAAACTTGAAATTGTCCCCAGATGGATCACTAGATCCTCCATAATCATAGGGGTATCTGGGACAGAGGATAATAAGAGGGATGCCATGGGTTCAACTTCCATGAGGACCAGACCTTTCTTTTTCAATAACTAAATAGGGGTCAAACCTTGCATTAGATCATTGATTAAAAATAAGGAGAAGAAAGACGCAAACAAGGCTGTGGTGAGGTATTCTTTTTGGATCGACATAACTTTGATCGTTGCTAGGAGCAATTCTTTCTACCGGGGTATGTTTGATGTTGCAACTATTATGGGCCTTGGGTATAAATCCCCTACGTATGACAAGTTGTGAGGGCCACTCCTTCAAAAGGAAAAGGCCAATATAGGGATGTGATTGGAGGAGCTAAGAAAGTCATGGGAGGTCATTCGATGCATGGTTATGTCTAATGGTTGGATAGATAAGAAGGACAAGTCGTGAGGGCTAGGACCAATCCGTTCTACCAGGGTATGTTTGATGTTGTCACTATTATTGGCCCAGGGTATAAATCCCCTACCTATGACAAGTTGTGAGGGCTACTCCTTCAAAAGGGAAAGGACGATATAGGGATGTGATTGTAGGAACTAAGAAAGTCATGGGAGGTCATTGGATGCATGGTGATGTCTGATGGTTGGATAGATAGGAAAAGCACGACCCTTCTTAATTTCTTGGTAAGTTGGCACAAGTGCACAATGTTTATGAAATCTGTTGATGCATTGGCACAATTTTAAAGATGCAACATTTGTATGTGAATTGTTGAATGAATTTGTTAGAGAGGTAGGCGTGCACCATGTGGTGCAAGTAGTCATCATTAATTTTTATAATTATGTGGCTGTTGAAAAGTTGCTAATGGAGAGGTAATCTAATTTGTGATGGACTCCATGCACTACCCATTGCATTGGTTCGATGCTTGAGGATATTGACAAACTCACATTTGTCAAGGAAACCATTGAATATGGCATGAGCATCACCAATTACATATATAATCACAGAGTTATCCTTATAGTCTTGTTACCCCCCAATGCCTAGGGGTAACTAGAGGAGATCATGTCTCGTGGCCTGCAATGGAGAACATGATCCTGACCATGATGATGATCAACTTGTCCACAAATGGCATCCCAACAACCCCCCTCATTCACCTTTACAACTACATGTCAACCAAGGCTCATCACATCCAAGTAACCCAGAGTATGGAAGATGGTAAGCCATCGTCACCATGAGACTAAGTCACATGGTTCGAGTTTGAGTTTGAGTTCGACAACGATTAGGTTTGATTTGGGTTTGAATTTTCCAATGAGGTTCGAATGAGGTTCGACTTTAGGTTCGACTATATACATTTTTCTCTCTCTCTCTCTCTCTCTCTATATATATATATATATACATAGAAATTAACATCAATAAACATGTTATTGATAATTAAATTATAGTCTACATCAACAAATTGGAAAAAGAAGTAGAACATATTCTTCAACTTCAAAATTTAAAAGGATCTAGATATCCATAATGTCAAATACTTATAGGTTATAATCTCTTAAACAAATTCACAAAATCTAAAACATGATCAAAATTTGAACATACAGTACAAGCAATGTTTTAAAAACTGGTGAACCAAAACCGGAATTGGTTGGTTTTACCGGTTTGATGGTCGACCGGTTCAAACCGGCCAATACTCTGAACCGACCCACTGATTTATGACCAAACCAGCTGGTTTGGTAATAAACCGACCGGTTTGGTCCCTAAAACCTAAAACCCTCTAAAGCCTAAAACCTAAGATCCCCTAAACCCTAATTCTAGTCTATAAGACACTCTCACTCCCCTCTAAGTGCCTCACACCTCTCTTATTCAACATTTGGGAGCATTTGGGAGCATTTAGATGATGAGTATGAGGTCGAATTCGAGTCCGAGTCGGAGACAGATGATGATGCCGAGGGTGAGGATGCTCATGCCATTTCTACTTCTAGCAGTAGTGATGATGGATCGTTGATCATGTTGATCAATGAGATAGTGACTTGTAGTCTTGACTCTTGTTAGTATGTTATTTGATGTTGTAGAGCCCATTTAGAGCCTTCTTGATTATGTATTTATGTTCCGATCTCTAGATATGTATTGCACTTGGTGTCGTTTTGATATATTCATGAGCATACTTTGGATATGTTGTCTCTAATTGTCTCTAATGCTTTGGAAACATGATTTAAAATCTTAAAAATATATTTTTTTTGTTAAAATTTAAATATTTTATGTATTTTATAAAAAAACTGGTTCATTGAAACTAGTTCGACCGRTTCATTATCGGTTCCAGTTCTGGTTGGACTCTCGACCGGTTCCGGTTTTTAAAACTATGAGTACAAGTACAAGTTACGACTACAAGTCTACAAATTACAAAACGAGGTAGAACATATTCTTTAGATTTCAAAATTTAAAAGCAAGTCCATAATGTCCAATAGTTATAATGCCTCAAATTGTTTTACAAAATTTAAAACATGTTCAGAATTTATATTCTTATGGCCTACTGGTAACATCATAAAGCTCTAAATCATCAAGAGAACATGGGCAAGTAAAGCCGTTAGAACTAGAAGTGTGATCATCAAAATCATCAGTGAGTGGAACTCTATCATGACCAAGCTCATCTAGCGAGTCACCATCAATGTCAAGATCATCTTCTATATTTAAAGTAGGCCCAATCCATGGTCGAGAGGAACTAGATGCATCTTTGGCCACACTGCTCAAGGCCATTTTCAAATTGCTGTGAACATAAACAAGGTCTTCCAACCTTGTAGATAGTAATTTGTTTCTTTTCTTTGATTGAATATGGTTGAAGCTACTCCAGTTCCTTTTACAAGTAGAGGCACTGGATCTCTGCCTCAAAACATGAATTATAAAACGTTGCAATTCAGGTACCTCTGGTCCATAAAACTGCCACCATGTCCCTGGAGGAATTTTGGGCCTATCCTTTGTGGCAGAAGTGCAGCCAAATATCTCCTCTTCTAACCTGTAAGCTTGAAGCTGCTCTCTAAGCCTCCTGGATTCTTTTAGATCTGGAATTAACCGCTCAATAGCTGCATAAAGGCCACTCATGACTTCTGCATCATTACTTTTTTCTATACCATACAATCTAGGGTCCAAATAACAAGCTGCTGCATGCAAAGTGCTATGTAACATTTTCTATCTTTCATCTAATACCTCCCAGATTTCCATGTACTCATTTTCCATGTTGTTAAAGGATTTTTCAATAGCTTCCTTACAACGATCTATGCCCTCATAAACAAAACCCATGGAAGGGGTGTCACTATCAACCATGCGAAGCATATCAATAATTGGTTCACATATTTTTAGAGCCTTCATAGCACTTTCCCAAAAAACATTACTTAAAATATTTTGTTCCAACTCCTTCCCTTTGGCTTCCTTTGAAAGGTGCGAATTTTCCTACTCAGTGCTGCAGATAACACTTTTTACACTTGCCTTTTCCTCAACTAGTCTTTTGAGAGTAATGTAATATGATGCAAATCTGGTCTCACAAGGCCTTGCTTCCTATACAAGCTCAATGTGAGTTAATGGTTGGTTGAATATGAAATGAGAAATTTGTTTCCCCTTCCAAACTACCTCATTAATCCATAGAAACTTTGCTAAATCATGCAACAACGAGTCAAGGCAATGAGCAATAGAAGGAGTCCAATATTTTTTTTTTATATTTGTCCATTATCATCTTTCCAACTCCCACACAATTTGAAGCACTATCAGTGATAATTTGGACCACATTTTATTCCCCAACTTCAAGAATGGCTTCCTTAAAAATCTTGAACATGTATTCAGAAGTCTTCTTGTTTCCTAATGTTGAAATAATGTAACTGCAAAGTGTATTCTTATTATTATTTGATATATTATTCATTGGATCAATCCCCATTGTGGATTGATCATGTCAGCTATTGTAAAAGGACAAAATCCTCTTTTGTGGATTGGTCATAATGTAATTGTAATAGGCAGAAAGAGAAGTCGGCCCCAGAATATAGTAAAGAAGCCCCAAAATATAATAAAGGTGGTTATAACCACCCAAAAGAAGAAGTCGGCCCTGCCAGTGAAAAGACACTTCCACACGTGCCAGTCTTGTATAAATAAGGAGGCTAGCGCCTCACTTAGAAAAACACTCACTTGTTCATTGAGAGACAAGTTTCAGAGCTGCAGTTGGAGAAGAGAGAGAGAGAGAGGCTCATCTTTAGGAGAGTGACTTTTTGTATTTGCTTGAGTTATCTCTTGGCATTGTATTGGCTATCTATAATAAGGAAGTTTTGCTGGGTTTTCTTCCCCTAGAGGGTTTCCCAGGATAAATGTTGTGTCTCTTGTGATTGTGTATTTCTCAGTGATCTTGTATTATGCTATTGTTATCTATTGAAATGCAAAGAACTATAATAATGGCTTAAACATTAACATGGTATTAGAGCCAAGCTGAAGAGTGCAAAGAACTATAATAATGGCTTAAACATTAACATGGTATCAGAGCCAAGCTGAAGAGAGCATCTTTCACAAGAGAAAAGTGAAAAACGTCACTGTTGTCGTACATGCAAATTAGGGCTTTTTGTTGGTGAGGTCTTTTAGCCCTAAAACCATCTAGAAAAGTGCGCCCTCCCCCAAGGATCATTTTGGCACCTTCAGCGCACCTTTTCAGTGGCTAGATCTCTCGGAAAGTGAAACCCTAGTTTTCAGAAAATACCAGAAAACCAGAGTACCAGAAGTACCAGAGTACCAGAAGCACTAGTCCAGAAATCTGTAGATCAAATTTGAGGGGGTAAAAGTTGGATTTTCGAAATTCTGACTGCACCAGCTTACTCGCCTCGGCTCAGCGTATCTTAACCCCTGGATCAGAATTTCAAAATTTGAAGTTTGAAAAATTAGGGTTTCCTCATAAAACCCTAAGTTGTAGTTGCAGTTGCAGTCTCAGAACCAGTTGCAGTCGTACTACCAGTTGCAATCACCCTTGAAGTTTTTAAAGAGTTGGTAATGATTACCGCTGCTGCCAGATGGTGCCACCACCTGCAAATGTTATGAGAGGTATGTACTCACATATGTTTAAATGGTTAAACTTTAAAGAGTATTTGCAGGAGAAGGGATTTCTTGCCATAGATCCAAAAGGATCTCAAGATCCAGCACATTCAGAGGAATGATGCAACCCAGGTGTGATTACTCTGATATGCATCCATTTGTTATATTGATCAATGTTGCATCATTCTAACCTTTTCTGAGTCAAGGTATTAGATGGATTAAAAGTGGAGATCATAGAGCTTATCCTCTAACCCAATCTTATGTAGAGATAGCGTATTGTCTTAGTACAGAAGACAGGTTGAAGAAAGCACTCGTCATCTTGAGTGAAGGAGACTCGGAAGAAAAGCAAGCACTCATTCCTGAGGACAATGCTCCAGGTTTGATTAATCAAGTTGATAAGATTCAAAGGTACACATGACAAGTTGATGACTATAGTTGAGATAGCAGTCTTTGTAAAGTATTATACTTGATAGCATGTGAGCATATAGAAGTAAATGCTTTGCCTGATACAACTAACACCTCCTCTAGGAGAAACCTCGTGTGTTAGTTCCA
>JASDQU010103264.1:276268-294892 GCA_032191745.1 Picea mariana | reverse complement strand
ATTGAGAATCCATGTGAACTTTGGCATAGAAGATTAGCTCAAATTAACTACAAGGCGCTACCATACATATGCAAAGTGGTCACAGGTTTACCAGAACTCAAGGTTGACCATGAAGGCGTATGCAATGGATGTGCACAAGGGAAGAACATCAAGAACCCTTTTTCGAAGAGAGACAACAAAGCATAAGGAGTCTTATAACTCATCCATTCAGATATGTGTGGCCCAATGCCATCGTCCTCCATGAGTGGGTATGTATACTATGTATCATTCATTGACGATTATTCTCGTAAGACCTGGGTATATTTTTTTGAAATCTAAAAATGAAGTGTTCAACAAGTTCAAGGAATTCAAAGCCTTGATAGAGAATCTTTTTGAAAGAAATATTAAGATACCCAGGTCAGATAATGGAGGAGAATACACCTCAAAGAGTTCTTGAGCTTCTGCAAAAATGTTGGGATCAAGAGGGAACTCACAACTCCCTATAATCCTCAACAAAACGATGTAGCTGAACGAAAGAACATAACGATAATGGAAGTTGTAAAGACTATGATTCATGATCAAGATCTTCCAATGTGCTTATGGGCAGAAGCAACAATGACAACCGTTTATGTGCAAAACCGATTATCCCATAATGCACTTGGGTTCAAGACCCCTGAAGAGTTGTTCACTTGAAAGAAGCCAGAGGTAAGCCATCTCAAAATATTTGGTTGCCCAGTTTTTATACATATTTCGAAAGAGAAGAGAAACAAGCTGGAACCTTCAGGAAAGAAGGGAATATTTGTGGGATACTATGAGGTATCCAAGGCCTTTAGAATTTACATACTAGGTCACTGCCACATTGAGATCAGTAGGGATGTGACCTTTGATGAAGATGCAACACTCAAGAAATCGAGAAGATGCCAGCTTGAAGAAGTACGTGAAGAGGAACCCGTAATCCCTAGAACTGCAGAATCAGTGAGGGAGGTTCCTAGAACTGCAGAACCAGTGAGGGAAGTTGTAACTTCCCCTGATGAGGAAATTCTAGAAGATCATGACATAGTAGAAGTTCAAGAACCTCCTCATATGACAATCCTCCATAAAAGAAAGCCAGCTTGGGCTAGAGAGCTTATTCAAGATGGAGAGTAGTATGGTGTTCCCAAAGGAACTACGAGACATGTGAAGAGACCAAAGCCATTCTTCAGTTATATTGCTTTGATGTGTGATCTTCTAGAGGGGAGGAGCCTACCTGCTTTGAAGAAGCCATTCAGAGGAAAGAATGGGCAGATGTCATGACAGAAGAATACCAATCCATAATAAAGAATGAAGTATGGGAAATAGTTCCCAGACTGAAGAGTAAAGATGTGGTATCCTCCAAATGGCTCTTCAAAATAAAACATGCTGTTGTTGGAAGTATTGAGAAGTATAAAGCAAGATTTGTCGCTCGTGGCTTTTCTCAAAAGGAAGGCATTGACTATGAAGAGACATTCCTTCCTATAGCTAGATACACTTCGATCAGAACCATCATAGCCCTTCCAGCTAAGATGAAGTGGAAGTTACACCAGATGGAGGTGAAGACATCTTTCCTAAATGGTGTCATCGAAGAGGAAGTGTATATAGAGCAACCTCAAGGATTTGAAGTTGAAAACAGGAAGTCTCATGTCTGCAAATTGAAGAAAACCTTATACGGATTAAAGCAAGCCCCTGGAGCTTGGTATGACCGTATAGACAATTTTCTGACGAGCTTAGGCTTTACCAAGAGTAAAGCAGATTCTAACCTCTACTTCAAGGTTATGAATGATGAGCAAATGATATTACTGCTATATCTGGATGACTTATTCTTAACCGGAGAAGAAAAGCTCATCACTGAATGTAAGAAGAGACTTGCCTCAGAATTTGAAATGAAAGACCTTGGCCTAATGCATTATTTCTTAGGTCTTGAGGTCTGGCAGAGTCCAGAGAGGATCTTCCTTAACCAAGGGAAGTATGCAATCGAAATCCTGAAGAAATTCAACATGTTGGAATGCAAGTCCATGAATACACCCATAGAAACGAAGCTGAAGCTGCTGGTCGACACTTCGTCAGAATTGATTGATGCCACGCTGTACAATTAGATTATTGGATTGCTGATGTACCTGACGAACACCAGACCAGACATTTGTTTTGCCGTGAACACCTTGAGTTAGTTTCTAGTAGAACCCAGACATGTTCACCTAGTGGCTGCAAAACATGTGATGAGGTACCTTAAGGGTACAATAGATTGTGGTCTCAGCTATGATGGAGATCATGATTTCACATTAAGTGGATATACTGATGCAGATTGGGCATGAAGTGTTTCTGACAGGAAAAACACTTCAGGATGCTGCTTCAGTTTGGGATCAACCATGATCTCGTGGCAGAGTAGGAAGCAATCTTGCATTGCTCTCAATACAATGGAAGCAGAATACATTGCTGCATGTTCTGCCAGCTGTGAAGCTATATGGCTTCGAAAGTTGCTGACCGACCTACTTGACCTAGAGATGGAAGCAACCACGATCCTATGTGACAACCAAAGCTGCATAAAGATGACAGAGAATCTTGTATTCCATGACAGGTCGAAGCACATAGAGATCCGATATCATTACCTCCGTGACATGGTGCAGAGAGGAGCCATAAAGCTCCAGTACGTTAGCACGGATGAACAGGTTGTTGATGTGTTGACCAAGCTTCTATCTCGTGTAAAGTTTGAGCACTTTCGAGATAAGCTTGGTATAGTCCGAAAGGACCTTCCTCGAAAGGGGGAGTAGTTGCTGTGATGAGACATCTCTTGCTTCCAGCTTTATTGCTGTGACGTAAAGCAAGACGATGTGATGAGACTAGAACTGTGCTTCCGTCTTGATAGCTGTGACGTAAAGCCAGTCTAGTATCCTGCTTCCAGCTTGATTGATGTGATGTAAAGCAGGACGAGTATCTTGCTTCCAACCTGATGGTTGTGACGTAAAGCAAGAAGATGAGATGTGACTAGTACTGAGCTTTCGGCTTGACAGCTGTGACGTAAAGCCAATCTAGTATCTTGCTTCCAACCTGATGGTTGTGACGTAAAGAAAGAAGATGAGATGTGACTAGTATTGAGCTTCCAGCTTGAGAACTGTGACGTAAAGCCAGTCTAGTATCTTGCTTCCAACCTGATGGTTGTGACGTAAAGCAAGAAGATGAGATGTGACTAGTACTGAGCTTCCGGCTTGACAACTGTGACGTAAAGCCAGTCTAGTATCTTGCTTCCAACTTGATGGTTGTGACGTAAAACAAGACGATGAGATGAGACTAGTTTCTTGCTTCCAGCTTGATTGCTGTGACGTAAAGCAAGATGAGTACCTTGCTTCCAGCTTGATTGCTGTGATGTAAAGCAAGATGAGTACTGTGCTTCCAGCCTTACAGCTGTGACCTAAAGCCAGTCTTGTATTATGATGATGAGACAGCCTCATTCTGTGATGATGATGATGATGTATTAGTTTTATACTAATTCATATTGATGCAGATGATGATTGCATTCCTTTGAGAATGCCGATGAAGAAAACTTTCGATTATTTATAGATACGCCAGTCGGTGTTCCAAGATGATATTGATGATGCTGTCCTCTTGATGCTGTTGATGATAAAGGCCTCTCTCTCGTCTGATGCTGTTGTAGAATACCCTTCTTGTTAAGGGGGAGTGTTGAAATAATGTAACTGCAAAGTGTATTCTTATTATTATTTGATATATTATTCATTGGATCAATCCCCATTGTGGATTGATCATGTCAGCTATTGTAAAAGGACCAAATCCCCTTTTGCTCGTTGGTCATAATGTAATTGTAATAGGCAGAAAGAGAAGTTGGCCCCAGAATATATTAAAGAAGCCCCAAAATATAATAAAGGTGGTTATAACCACCCAGAAGAAGAAGTCGGCCCTGCCAGTGAAAAGACACTTCCAGTCTTGTATAAATAAGGAGGCTAGTGCTTCACTTAGAAAAACACTCACTTGTTCATTGAGAGACAAGTTTCGGAGCTGCAGTTGGAGAAGAGAGAGAGAGAGAGGCACATCTTTAGGAGAGGACTTTCTGTATTTGCTCGAGTTATCTCTTGGCATTGTATTGGCTATCTATAATAAGGAAGTTTTGCTGGGTTTTCTTCCCCTAGAGGGTTTCCCAGGATAAATGTCGTGTCTCTTGTGATTGTGTATTTCTCAGTGATCTTGTATTATGCTATTGTTATCTATTGAAATGCAAAGAACTATAATAATGGCTTAAACATTAACACCTAATACATCAACTACCTTAAAAAATAATACCCCTTTAGGGCAACAAACCAAGGTTCAACACATTAATTAGTGGTCCATGTCTCATATCTGACCAACCATCTGATATAATAGTGCACCCTGTTTCTTTCCAAGATTCTTTGATTTTTCTCAATCTGCTTGTCACTCTTTCTTTTGACCTCTTGAGAAGAGTAGTCCGTATAGTTTCCGTACTAAGAGGTACATAACCTTTCCCAAAATTTGCAATCATCTTACACGTATTGATAAAGTAAGGACTTCTAACCACATTAAATGGTATGCAGATTCAAAAAACATGTCAGCCACAACATCATCAACTTCTTGCTTCTGTACGAGTTTCCAAAGAGTGTTTAATGTTGCTGTCCCACTTGATTTCACTGGCTGAGATGAACTTCCAATTGCAGCCACGCTGGAAGAAAATGCAGAAAATGAACTGTAATTCAGTGCAATCTCACTTTGAATGCGCTGTGTTTTGTTATCCTGCATGTTTTTGGTCTTTTTCAATCTGTCGTAATCCTTTTGAAGTGTCTCCTTCAGTTCTGCAGACACATTTTTGCAACCTTCAACACCACCTCCTTTACCATTAGTGATAGAAAGCAGGTGGTCCATTAGTCTTGTTAACGATGCAACAAATTCAAAATTACATAATTTGCATTTTAGATGTATCCTAGGGCCATCCAATTTTTCCACATGTTTCCATCCCTCTACTGTTGATTTTGGAGGTGCCATAGCAAAGGTTTCTGCAGCAATAAACGAATTAATGGTTGTTTGTTTCTTTAATAATTAATGATTCCATGTTTGTACCATACGTCACAGACTCACAGTTTGTTGGTTTAGCAAAAGTCATTACTTATTTTAATTTTTCCTAAGATTTTGTTGCCAGCTACAAGGTACAAATGTTGTTGCAAATATGTTCAAAATTCAAATTTCAGTGTTGAATTCATGGATGGACATTGAAGTCTGGACAAAGAAGTGGACTTAAAAAAATTAAATCTATGACTATAATAAGATAATGGCTACAACCTACACCCCACACCTACCCTCATGGCCTTATACACAAATAGGTTACAAAATTAGATTCCTCATGGCTGGAGGAGCGATTTCATTAAAAAAAATTGGAAAAAAATAAAAAACCATTCAATTGTTTAAACTTTAAATTCTAGTTTCAATTTATATCTCAGATCGAACTTATCTTAGGGTCCTTGCTCAGTCGCTCAATGGTCACTGGTCGAGATTCGAGAATGAGAAAACTGTGGTATGTAGGCACGACCCACAAGCCAACAATGAGCAGTAGCATTGATGCAGGGTTCCGTGGGGCTGCCAACGTGTTCATCGTTCAATGGTTGAAACTTCTTTGTTCACTGGTCACAATGGCAACCTACAGGGGTTTAAACTTTACACTACAACGATAAGTCGCGACGCGAGAGGAATACTAAACGATGGGAAAACTAAATGCAGGGAATTGTTTTCAATGCGTCCGGGTAAAGTAATTTTAATTTTAGTGGGGAAAATTAAACTAAACCTTACCCGACGTTACCGTGGTATCTACTCGAGAGTTGAATCTCATTCAAACCACCCTTTAAATTCACGTTTAAATTCGCCTTGAGGTTCGAATTCGTTTAGGTTCTCTGAACCTGAATAAACCTCAATTTTTTTATGGGGTTTGCCGAATTTCAAACCTCAAGCTTGAGGTTCGGCGAACCCTGTGACTTAGCCATGAGCTATGTTAGTCCTTCTTTTATGTAAGGTGTTGTGTTATGAGGTTGCTCTATATATACTTCCTCCTCAATAATCCTGTTGAGGAAAGTTGTTTTCACATCCATTTGGCGAATTCTCCACCTCATAACTGAAGCAATAGAAATAACTACTCGAATAGAAGCGTACCTGATGACTGGAGCGAATGTCTCCTCGTATTCTACTGTCTCTCTCTGGGAGAATCCTCTTGCCACAAACCTCGCCTTGAATTTTTTGATGTTACCATATGCAACATGCTTGATCTTGTAGAGCTACTTGGAACTCACCACTGACTTCCCCTTTTGTCTCGACATTATGTCCCAAACATCATTCTTCATGATAGAGGTGTACTCCTCCACCATGGTATCTCGCCAAACCTGTTGATTTGCAACTTCCTAAAAAATGGAAGGCTCAACATCAATGATGCTACCCATAAGCGCGATATAGTTCGGAAACTTCCTCAGAGGCCTGCTCTCTTTGAATGCACTCCTAGGAGCCTCACCAACATCCCTCAATGTTTGCGATAGCCACCTGGGTCTCCTGATAGAACTGAAAGGGGATAACTCCTTCCCACCAGAAGCTTGATTGCCTGAACTGGAAGGCTGTTGAGTGTTGCTCATCCTTCAGAGCCTGCTGCTCCTCGTCCTCTGCCACTACTGATGACTCCTGAGATCTCCTAGATTCCAAGTTCTCCTCAAACTTAGCATCTCTGCTCACAACTTTCTTCCATTGCACTGATATGAAGATCCTGTAAGCCTTTGAGGTCTCGCTGTACCCCACAAATATACCCTTCTAGCCTGAAGGCTACAGCTTCGTCCTCTTCTCCACAGGCACATGGATGTAAAGGGGACAACCAAAGATCCTCAAATGCCCTATCTCTGGCTTCATTCTTGAGATTGCCTCCTCTAGAGTTTAGTCCTCCAATATCCTGTGAGGACACCTATTCCGCACATATACTGTCGTGTTACATGCCTCTTCCCAAAGAACCCCTGGTCATGTATTATAGCCTTGGAAGAACCGATGATGGACTGATTCTTTCTCTCARCAACCCCATTCTACTAAGGGTTGTAGGAGATTGTGAACTCCCTCTTGATCCCCGCCTCCTTGCAGAAATCCTTGAAGTCATTGGAGGTGTACTCTCCCCCATTATCCTACCTCAAGACCTTATCCTCTTTYCTGTCTAGTTCTCCACATGAGCCATGAACTCCTGAAACCAACTCAAGACCTCATTCTTGGTCTTGATAAAGAAGATCAAGGTTTTCCTGGAAAAGTCATCAATGAACGTCACATAGTACGATGCTCCCTTCGCTGATGCTACTGACATTGGTCCACTCGCATCTGAATGTATAAGATCCAAGATCCACTTGGACCTACTCTCGAGTCACGGTGCTTGGAAAAGAATCCTTGGCATTCTTGCCAAGTGCACCCTCTGCACACTCCCGACTGCTCAACACTGAACTTTGGAAGACCTGTAACAATCCTCCTCAGAATCGACAGTGCCCTGTAGTGCAAGTGTCCCAACCTCCTGTGCCATAGCTTACACAAGCTGTCACTGTCATGTACCAAAGCCTGAACAACCTTGCCCTGCAACCTGTATAAAGTGCACTTTTTAACCCCAACGACCACTGCTCTGTTTGGGCTAGCTTTCTCTCGAAGTACGAGTACTTGCCCTCTTTGAAAAGTAACACCAAAACCCTTGTTAGCTCAATAGATGAGATTGAGAGCAATTTCTTCTTCAGTCCTGGTACATAAAGCACATCATGGGCATCAAACGAACCTCTTGACTCAAGCTGGAACAAAACTGTTCCCTCTCCCTTCACTGCAGATTTGGCATCATCACCAAGCTCCACATGAAGCCTTGAGTCCCTCTCCATCTCGTGCTTCTGTCATATGATGAGATGCACCACTATCCAAGTATCACACACTCCTGGTAGAAAGGAAAGAGACAAGTGAGAAATCCTTCTCAAACTTGGTTGCAGACTCATCTAGCCGTGTCTCCGTTGGTGATGTTGTCTGCGTCTTTTCTCTTCCCTTCTTCTCTAGCCAAAGATGTAAAATGTCCATTCTTATGGCATTGGAAGTACTTGATCATACTCAAGTTCTTCTTCCCCGACCGTGATGTTCCTCTATCACTGTTACCCTTGTTACCCCCCATTTCTAGGGGTAACTAAGGAGATGATGTCTCAAGGCCCATAGGTTGTAGACATGGAGTACCGAGAGCTAGATGAGCAGACAGAGCCCCTCCTCTTACCACACATCACCACTGATCGGCAAAAACAACGTCCACCACACTAGCTTGGCCCATAGAGGACAATAGGTCTTGCTCCATGAGGTAACAAGTACAGTGTCATGGTAAGTGTCATTTCAATAACTGAAGCATTTGAACATGTTGCAAAGGGTCCTTTCTTGATTTTGAAAATGTTTGCTTGGAAATTATGCCTTTTGCCTCATTTCACCTTGATGGTTGACATGTTGTCCTAGTAAGCGCGTCACCCTCGGGAAAAGGGTTGCTACTAGGTGGTCTCCTTGAAGGGTCATCATACCATTCCTGCACATACTTATCACTTTCCATACTTCTTCCCTTTAGTTACCTCATCTTTTGGGTCTTCGAGCTTATTGACCCAGGAAGGGCTTGTACCTCATTTCATGGGAAGAAGGGGCTAAAGGCCTAGAGGCTTGTAGATGGCAAAAGATAAAAGCCACAAAATTGATCCTCTAGGTGCTCGCCCTAATGGTCCGGATGACAATGAAATGCTTCTCCATAAAAAATTCAAGGACATGTAAAATGAAACACATAACCAATAAATGTCCCGCTTGTTGAGGGAATGCATTGCAATGTTTTTTACTTTCCGTGCGGCACTCAATGTGTTCTAGCCTCAAGTGGCATTGCGATACTCTTTACTTTCCCTTGCATATAGTACCCAATGTTCGGACCTTAATCAATTAATGCAAACAAAGGGCTTGGAAAAAGGTTGCATTGAAAACGGGGATGCAACACACCCTCTACAAAGGCACCCATAAATGAGACAATATGAACCCTTGTATGTCAAGAAACCCCATGGCCAAAATTCACATCCCCATCCACCTCATACTCTTTTACATGACTTAGAGAGGGTCTTCTTGGGAAACACTCCTTGACTTGGGGAATGATCTACCCAATAAGGCACCATGACAACCCTCCCATACTTAAATTTGGCAAGTTGTATAAGGTCTTTGAGCATTTGTTTATTTTGAAAAGGGGGGATTTGATGCACATGTTTGGGTGGTTCTTTTATTAAATATGGTTGGCTTACTTGGCATGATACTTGAGACTTATGGATCCTTGGAGGGTGTACTTGTTTGTCTTTGCAGTGCCTTGCCAGGTGAAAGTTTGTCGGTGGAGGCACATGGTTGCTTGGACCTTCATAGGGGCATGAAGCCCACAGGTTGAATGATGTGCCCCCTCTCCTTGGACACTTGGGAGGTTGAACGTTGCCTTTGGAGGCACTTGGATACCATGAAATGATCACATTGTGGCCCCTTGCACCTCAACATTGGCCTTTGGAGGCCTAAAACGTCATTTTCTATGCCCTAGACATCACATGGAGGCTAGGGTTTTGATGGGGTTTCATGGTTGATGGTGATGTGACATGGTTTGATAGAGGGAGACACATGGGATGCACTAGAGCACTTGGTGGAAAGGCACATGGCCTTTGGAGGCCCAATGATCTTCATCAAGAAGCTCAATGTCTCTCTTGGAGCCCTAACGCGCCCTTTAGGGCATGATGTCACCCCTAAAAAGGGAATTACTTTATGTATTTTGTAATTTTAAGTTGTAAAAGGGAAAATAGAGGAGGTTGGCCCCTCTAATTTGATGTTGACATTTTAAAAAGTGGACAAATTGCTTTTAGTTTACCTTATATAATTAGAGGTCACCTCAATGTCATTTTACCATCACGTGCTTGAGAATTACATACTTTCTTAGCTGAAATTTTTGCCCTACTTGGGAAAATCGCTCTATCTCTCTCTTGGTGTTTTGTGGATGCTATTTACTTGTCTATTGGAAGTAAGGCTAGAACTATCTCTTGATGCTCATTTTCTTGGTGATTTGATGGAATGTTCTTGATAAAGAAGGGTTTTTCTTGCTATCTCTTGGAATTGGTAAGGAATTTCTGCATAATTGTATTGTTTCTTCTTGTTTCAAGGTTAATTTGTCTATATTCTTGTAGGAGTATCATGGCATACACCCTCCATCAAGATCCATCTTATTGTCATTAAAAAAGCTATCTTGCAAAGGTTGCTACAAGGAGTAAAAGGGCTTACAGCCTTGTAGATTTACCTTGCTAAGGTTAGAACTTAGTTTGCTCTAGGGAGTAAAAATGCTTACACCCTTAGAGAAGTAAAAAACCCTAGCTCATACACAAGAGACTCCATAACCCATTTGATAATACACTATTCTACTCGCATTGGAGATTGTATATTCATGCATTGGTATACGTGAATTTTTGAGATATTGCAATTGTTTAAGTTGGATCTATTTCTATATGCTATAAGCTTTCTTGTACCCTAGGGGCGTCTTGATTGGCCAAATAATTCTTATTGCTGTTATGAATTTATGCTACAGCCAATAGGGCTACAACAAACTCATCTTTATCTCTTGGTTTACTCTTCTACCACTAAATTACACTTGCAAGCTGCCATAACTAATCTACTAGTTGTTAGCTATCCTTTGGGTGGATTGCTTGTTAATATTGGTGGCTAGAATTTGCTACAGAACTTGCTGATAACACTACATAACAGCCCCCTAATCACCATCAAAATCTTGCTTTAATCATTGGAAGTTTAACTAGTCATTGCTAGCTTCGTTTCCAACATCTTGTGCTTGATTTTTGGTGGTTAAATTTGCAGCTCTTATTATCATTTATTGCTGATATATATATTTCCATAGTGCTGCAATTTGAACCAGCAAGGTTTCTTGTTGAATCCCCATTGGTTTTGAAGCATCTATCACTATATATTGTCTTGTTCTAGGTAGGGCTAACATTGTTTTGCAGGTACAAAACCTTTGGCAACCAATTACCCTCTCATGAGACTCTTTCTCAAGCTTCATCTCCACATTTGACCTTGTTCTATAGGGGCACCTTTCTTATCTTATCTCTTGCCATATCAATCCCTCTAGGATCACCTAGGATTCCCCCCTTGTGGTGATTTCATCATCACTAAAGTGAGGGGAGTGTTTATCTAAGGTGACAATGGATAAATACTCCCATAGTTGTCACACCTTTGTGGTTTGGGTTGGGCTTTGCCCAAACTACAATCTGTGCGATAACAACCCTTCTTGTTGGAATCCATTCCTTTGCCCTTGCTTGTCTTACTGACAAGGGCCAAGTTCTCATCACTACTTCCCTTCTTGTTGCTTTTAGACTCCTCTCGAGTCTCTTCTTGGGATGCAATCATCCCAAAGCCTCTACCAATCTAGGAGTTTTTTCCAAGCGTAGATTCCCTTGACAAATGGTTCCTAAGACGTGGGAAAACCATTCAATACCACATTTACGAGCTCTTCGTCATCCAATTTCTCCCCTATAGCTGCAAGCTGATCATGTGCCTGAGTGATTCTCATGAAATTGCTGGTAACATTGTCAGATCTAGACATCTACACAGATTTGAGTTTATTTTTTAAGACCATATTCCTATTCATGTTAATGCTTTGGAATAATCTTACTAGGGCATCAATGATCAACCATATCTTGGCCGTCTTCTTCTCGGATAAGTGAGGAATTAGATGATCCTTCATTGAATCCAAGTTTACCCGCTCAATTTTAATCTCTTTCTCATGGTTTGCCAAAGCTTGCAGACCTATCGGTGGAACAACTGTGTTGTCCACTAACTCCCAAAGGTCATATTGCTTCAAAGCCAAAGTAACTCTTGCTTTCCAAGATAGGAAGTTGGATGCTCCATCCAATCTGTCTTCAACTCTTAGACTTGCGCTGCCATCACTTAGACCTGATAATTTTCCTTGGAAATAGCCTGCTCTTGAAACTGCCCCTGTATTGACCTGCACGGGCTTGTTATTATTGAAACTCTCGTATGTACGCGACTTTCTGTAAACCCGCGTATGTACACGATTGTTCTTACTGCAACCTGCGTACAACTTCGTACAACTGCAAACCCTAGTTCTGCTTCAGTATGACTATTTCCTTGAAATCCAACGCTTGATTTATGACTGTGTGTTATAGATCTGCTAAATCTCCTTATAGATTTGATAGATCTGCTATCAACTGTTTTGGATCTGATACCGTGTTAAGATTCCTTAATCTCGACACCTAGGTATCTTGTTATCTAGTGATTTCCTTGCTGTAAATCAAATTAGCAGCTCACAAAACAAAATACACTTGTTGGAATAATCAACTCAAATAAATATAGCGGAAGCAAAACTGGAAACCAAAATCTCATGCACAAGACACACAAATATTCTGCCCATCAACAAAGCTTATCATTCAAATAAATTCAAAGCTTAGAAGGGCTCCCTCACTGGGAAAATGGTCCACAGAGAAATACAGAAAATTTAGACGAAACTTGCAAACCCTAGCAACTCCTGGTCTGCTGTACGATCCTAAACTTTCACATTTCCGGAGATGTACGCGCCTTTCCTTAAGCAAACCCACGTATACGCACATGTCTCCATTGAAACCCGCTTACACGTGCGCAAAGACTGTACAACAAACTCTGTAAGACGCGACCTTATTGCTACGGTTCCAGTCTGCTGAAACCCATTTGCGGCTACCTATGTTCTCTGTCCTCCTTTTCTTGTACTGATCTCTAGATGAAAGTCCTTCTCGACCTATCCAAGATCTCCTTGAATCATAGTCCTTCGTGATCCAACCCTCTCTGTATCAAAAAAAGTATCAAGTGTCTCCTCCTTCACCCTTGCCATGCCTTTATAATATTGAGTTATGACC
The DNA here is from genome assembly GCA_032191745.1 of Picea mariana. Taxonomy (NCBI): domain Eukaryota; kingdom Viridiplantae; phylum Streptophyta; class Pinopsida; order Pinales; family Pinaceae; genus Picea; species Picea mariana. The sequence goes on along the minus strand of JASDQU010103264.1, from coordinate 281,951 downwards.
TAACTCTAATCTCCAAAGTGATTGATGGTTTGTTAGCACAAATTTCTGCCCTCCAATTGAGCTGATATAACATGTTATTACAGTGATGAAAACTTTGCTAATTCAAGCAGAAATGCCCCAAATTGTCACGAGCCAGATCCCTCTCCTTTTGGGATAGTGCTTGCTAGCCTCAGGGAAAGCTTGTGAGAGCTTGGGTGCTGACTGGTTTGGGAAGCCAAGTAACACTTTCGAACCGTACTTGTGGATTCATAGCCCTAGCTCGGGGGTGACGTTGTTGTTGAGATTTGGAACAATAATGTCTACGGTTGGGTGGAACGTCCTTGGTCTGCAACCAATTGGTGTAATCTTTAATAAAGATAAGTGCTCTTTGTTATGGTATCATTTGCATGTATATGAATGTATTTCTGCTCTATATTTAATTATCGTTTAATTGAATCTTTAGACTATGCATGCTTGTTGACTACTGCTGTACATGTTGTTAAAGTCTTTCCTTTTATGCATCCTTAAATTTAAAAAAGGTATCAGTAAGAGAAGGAAGTCCAAGGGCGGGCTTGAAGGTAGCGTACCTCGGCCTGTGGGTGGCTGGGTATGTTACAGTTTGGTATCGGAGCTTCTGGTTGAAACACCGGGCCGGTATGGGTCGGGTCTGTTGGCCAGAGTCTCGTGGTTACAGATCGAATTCTGACCGTGAAGTTGAAAAGCTCAGGAGTAATGGCATTGCAGAATCTACACAGGAGATAGAACATCAGAGACCTATGCAAGGGGTTCGAAGGATCGTGACCGTCCCCTTCGAATTTAGGAGTGATCGCCACTGTAGGATCGAGAGAGATCCAAGATCGTTGGATTGGAGGATAGGCGAACAAGGGTCGTCCGATGAAAGGGAAGCAAGGGTTAAGGTCACAACCGTCGGATCCCATTGGAGAGTGAGATCAACGAACAAGAGGCATTGCGGGGAACCAAGTTGCACGGGAGATAATTTCCCAAGGCTTCCGCAATCCAATCCACGGTTTCACCAAGGGGTTACGTGTCAACATCAGGAGAATTGCGGGGTGAAAAGCGGGTTACTCCAAACCGCCGATGCGTGCCCTCGCAAATTGAAAAGCATGCAATGATGTGACATGTTAGTACTCGAGCGACGAACCTCCGAAGAGCAGAAGTAGCTGGGGACCGTCGATCTGTAGGACATGCGGCAGAAATCCGCGCACTTCGAGGAAAAGCGAAGGTTGAGAGTTGAGTTCTCCGAAGTACGAAGACCCGAAGAAATCGTAGCCGTCGATCTGTGGGAAACACACATCAGTAGATCGCGAGCTTCAGATAAACACATTTCGGAAAAAAAAGTTGAAGTTTGAGTTTTCCGAAGTTCGAAGACCCGAAAGGATCTCAGCCATTGATCTACCGAGAGCCACGCGTCACCAGATCCAGAGCTTCTGATAAAAGCCAGTGGGGCCAGATAAGTTTTGAAATTTGAGATTTTCGAAGTCCGAAGACTCAAAGTAAGTCTGAACCGTCAGATTAAGGAGGACATGCGGTGCAGATCTGTGGACTCTGGGTGAAGACCCGAAGTGAATCTTAGTCGTCCGATTCAGAAGGACACATGGCGACAGATTGGCTAGTTCGGGAATTCGGAGTTCGGGAGAATTGAAAGTGTGCCAGTATGGAAACTTCCGAAGTCCCGAAGCCCGAAGAGATGAAGTGATGGGGCATGATGACGTCACCTAGAGGTGATGTGGATCTTGGAATTCCCAAAGTGACGTGGCTTGCAGACGTCACCTGGGATGACGTGGACACATGGGATGTGTGCTACGTGTCAGTAAGTTTTGAGGATGCAGATGATTGAAAGGTCAGTTAGAACGTGACACGTGTCACCTGTCTAATTGGGCCATATGTCCGCTTCCGGTATTTCGCCACGTGGCGACAGATCGTGCAGTCCGGAGACTGGGCAGTGGGCACTCTAGTGGGGAAAGACTTGACAGGTTGCGTTGGGTCGAAAACTCCCAAAGGCCGGAGTACATATCGACCGTTGATTCCAGAAGACACACGTCGAAGGATCGTAGACTTCGGGTGAAAGCGCTCCAGGAGAAAGCGAAGGAGGAAAGTTTTGAAACTTCCCAAGCGCGAAGAGCCGAAGAGATTCACAACCGTTGATCTGTGGGAGGACACCTGTCAGTAGATCATGAACTCCGGTAAAAGCGTTCTGGGAGGAGGCAAGCGAGGAAAGTTGAGACTCCCGAAGCGCGGAGTCTCGAAGTGGATCTCGATCATTGATCGTGAAAGAGGACGAGGACCGTTGATCTGGTCCTGGCTGAAAGTTCCGAAGTCTCGAAGCTCTGGACAAATGCTTTTCAACTAAGCGCAGGGTCATGGCCGTGGTCATATGCAGATTGAGAGCCGAGGGAAGGAGGGCTAAGGGCCGAATTGGTGGTCTTCGAGATAGAAAGGTGCTAAGGAAGGATTTAGCCGCAGTTTCTAGTCGTGGTCACTTGGGAAGGTGGTTTGAAGGAAGCGCTTGCGCAGGATGAAATTATATGTTAGCCAAGGATAACATGACACTGTTATTTTCGGAGAATGAGGATATGATCTCCATGAACAAAAAAAAAAGAGACATGTAGCATGGTTTGGCAATTTTGTTTATCATATGCATAATTCTAACAAAATGGTCGCTTGCACATTTTGCAGAATTAAGGGGCTTAAGCACATCAACTCAGGATACGTATTGAGGAAATGGAATAAGGTGAGGGAGCCTCCAGTCATGATAAGGAGGCCGAAGGCCAGAATACTAGAGTTGGTAATGCAGAGATAGAGTCCAATGGATGCAAGGGAAAAGGAGAACAAAAAACGTTAATAGAAACGGTAAGAAGCCTGAAGATGGAAGTGCAGAGCTAAAAAGCAAACAACGAGAGAATGATGAGAGAGCGAAGTCAGATAAATGCTTGAGTGTTGCAGAGCTTAAATCAATTGCAGAGACAATCGAAGAAGGGATCAAACTCAAGACAAGAGGAAGAAGGTAGGTGTGATGAAAGAAGGGATGATCATGGAAGAGTTGGTTATTCCAGAAGTGCTAGTAGAGCTCATGGACACCACTCACCTCCTTACTCAGAAAGAAAGTTTTATGCATCGGATGATCCTGTGAGCAGTCCAAAGGTGTCTCCTGTTAGACACCAAGGAAGGAAACAAGAGGTAGATAGTTTGCAAGGAGAGTTGAGGAAGCTCAAGCCACCTTCCTTTGAGGGTGAAAGAGAAAGGGAAGATGATGCGGAAGCATGGTTGCTTGGGCTCAGGAGATATTTTCAGTTGCATAACTATTCGTCCAACCTGGAAGCCAGGATTGCCACCTACCATTTATATGGGAAGGCTGCAATGTGGTGGGACCAGCAGAAGCAAGTGGAGCACATTAATGAGAGTAGGATCACTTGGAAGCAGTTCAAGAAGTACTTCCAGAAGGAGTACCTCTTAGAGCATTTCTATGACAAGAAAATGCAGGAGTTCTTTGAATTCAGGTTGGGAAGCATGACTATGGCAGAGGACGAGAAGAAGTTCTTGGGATTGTTAAAGTATGTCAGGTTCATTGGTGATGAGAAAGTGAAAATACAGAGATTTCTAAGTGGATTGCCAGCCTTTTATAAGGAAAAGATCAAGTATGATGAGCCCAAGACCTTGATTGAAGCCATCAAGAAGGCTAAATACCTGTATGAGCAAGGTCAGGGAAGAGAATCTCTGCAGAAATCTTGGAAGGACAAGAAAAATGCGAAGTCCGATCAGAGGAGGAAAGGATTCAAACCTTCCTTCAATAGGAATGAGCCTAATAGAAATCATCAAGATCAGTATGCTAAGGGGGATTTCAAGAAAGAAGATTCCTTCGGAAAAAGGGGAAGACCACCAATTCAATGCTGGGGATGCAAGGAAGATCAGCTGTACAAGGATTACCCACACAGAAAGGACAGAGTGAAGACTGTGCACAACATCCAAGAAGCTACAACAATCGAAGATATGGGAAGAATCTATGTTGCTTTAAATGATCGACAAGCAGAGTACCAGTCCAATATGATCGAGGTGGAAGGTAAGATCATAAATCAACTTGTTGCTATTTTGATTGATTCAGGAGCAAGTCATTGCTACATTGATCCTAAGATAATGGATAGATTACATTTGGAGAAGAGTAAACTTGGAAAAACAAGTTTGGTTCAGTTAGCCACTGGAACCAAAAGAAAAATCCATGATATGGTCAGAAGTTGTTCAATAAGTCTTAATGGCATGAATACTAGTATCGATCTAAATATCATACCATTGTGGTCTTATGATGTTCTGATTGGAATGGATTGGTTGGACAAGCATCATGCTGTCCTAGATTGTCATAACAAGACATTTACATGTCTTGATGGAAATGGAAAATAGAGCACTGTGAAAGGAATTCGAAAACCCATCTCTATAAGGGAGATTTCAGCCTTACAACTAAAAAGATGTTTTAGGAAGGGATGTCAATTGTATGCAGCTCATGTGGAAGAGCCAGATAATACGAAGGGGCCAAGCCTCAAAGATTTCTCGGTACTACAGGAATTTGAAGATGTATTCCAAGAAGTACTCGGATTGCCACCAAGAAGGGAGATAGATTTCTCAATTGATTTAGTGCCAAGAGCTGCCCCGGTGTCAAAAACACCTTATAGAATGAGCACACAAAGTTAAAAGAATTACAAATGCAGTTGGAAGAATTGTTGAAGAAAGGGTACATACATCCAAGTGTTTCACCTTGGGGAGTGTTGTCGCCCTAATGCACACTTGCAAACGTGAGCTAAGTCCGACTCACTTAGTGTGCCCTCGGAGACACAATGTCTAAGTTCTTGCCCACACTGTCACCTTGACAAGAACTTCTTCCGTCTAGGCTTACTCCTAGGGAAGCCAAGGGGGGTTGTCCCTAGTTACTAAGTTAATTTTAATTACAAGGTTCTAGGAGTTAGTTTTAATTGGTTATAGGCCAAGGGGAAAACTAGCCTATATGACAAGTAGCAATGCAAGTGCAAGTCTAAGTTAATATGAGAAGAAGCCCTTTCCCTAAGTCAACTAAGGACTAGTGCCTAAGGTTGGGCAATGGGGTCAACTATGTGTAAGGGTGGTTCGTTACAATGTACTTTACAATTAAATCAAACTACCCAATCCCCAAAGTATTAGAATTACTTACAATATTTCACAATGTTACAACAAGTATGAGATATACAAAGAATACAAGATATACAAGAGATATACAAATCACACCCTGGGGCCAAGCATGCCCCAAGTGGTGCTTACTCCACTTGGATTGCCTTCACTGGCTTCTAACCATGAAAAGCACTCAAGGATTAGATAAGCGATGCCTCCCCAAGTGGGATACTCAGTCACTTACCAATCCACACCATAACAATGATTTATCAACAAGATATTCAAATGATAACCATATAATCACAACACCATAAAGATAGAACGATTAGTTGCAAGCAAAGAGATTAGCAATGAGATTATCACATGTAAATGTTATCGATCAATACATCTACTTTCCCCCAAACATCCACAAATGATCTATGCAACTAGTGTTCTTTTTAAACGTTTTATATCCCACCCCCTAACTATGTGTGTGTCTCAACTCCCTTATTCTGCCAAATAACTGCCCGGTGCTCAAGATACTGGGCTTTTACCCCCAGCCTAGCTTCCAAGG
>JASDQU010103264.1:261561-275266 GCA_032191745.1 Picea mariana | reverse complement strand
ACATTCTGTATGTTTTATATATATATATATGCATCAAAATATATATTTTTTATGTATTATATAAAAAACGCTCCCGAAACGCTCCCGCTCCCGGAGATTTTTGAAAATATGTGCTTCCCGCTCCCGCTCCCGCTCCCGCTCCCGCTCCCCGCTCCGCGCTCCCGCTCCCAACAGCCTTGGTTAAAAGCTTGTTTCTATTCATGTTGTGTTAGCACTGGTTGTGATAGTACAACTAGATGTTAAAATTGTTTCACATGGAGTTTTTTGGATAAGAGGATGTATATGGAACAACCAGAATGATTAGTTCGGAATCGCAACAGAAGATTTGTTTGCAAACTCAAAAATCATTGTATGGCCTGAAGCATGCTAGGCAAATGGTAGAAGATGTTTGATTCCTTCATGGTGAGCCAAATTTTACAAGAAGTGAGTATAACCATTGTGTTTATGGTATATTCATTATCTTGGTGTTATATGTTATTCTTGTTGCAAGCACAAGCATGGTTGAGATCAATAGGTTGGCTCAGTTGGTTAGGATGTTTGTTATGAAGGATTTGGGAGCAACAAAATAAATCTTGGGCATGGAAATACACAGAGACAGGAAATATGGTAAGTTCGGTTATCACAACAGAAACATGTGGTAAAGATACTCAGGAAATTCGGTATGAATAATGTGAAACCGGTAAAATCCCTTTGGCTTTCCATTGTAAGTTTTCTTCAGGTTTATATCCTAATTGATGAAGAAGAAAAGGGTTATATGTCTCAAGTGTTATATGCTAGTAGGAAGTTTGATGATTGCAATGGGGAAATGGTCAACCTTTCACATGTAGTTGGTGTTGTCAGTAGACACATGGCAAAACCATGTGAAGAGCATGGAAATGGGTGCTTCAAACACAGAAGCACAAGTATCACCTACAGTGGTTGCAGTGATTTGGTTTGTGGTTATGATTCATGAGATTTGGACAAGTGCGTCGATTTATTATATAGGTTACTGATGGAGACATAATGGTTTATAATGGAGTGAATCGTGCAAACATGTTCACGTAACAATACTGTTAGAGAAGTTGTGGAGCTGTGATGGTGTTTGGCTTCTCTTGGCTTGTAGAAAAGGTGATGTTTTAATTAAGGGCATGATATATCAGGTAAATTGTTGTCAAGGTGGAGATTGTTGGAATGTGTATGCAACGAATTTCAACATGCCAACGAATTTCCCATGCGGTCACATACACTTGCATGCAACTATATTAGGAATGTGTATGCATGCACTCTTTTGTGAACAGATTGTGTAACTGGTGGATCTAATTATAATCAGGTAGTCTAACTGTTTGAACTTTGAAAGATGCTATATATATGAGCATACCCATAGAGGTGAGAGTGCAATGTGTAGTGAGTCTGTGAGAGCAAGACGTAGCATTGAGGTGTCGTGTGTATGAGAGGAGAGGATGGTTGTATGCCTGGGTTGGCTATTGTAATTCTCCCTTGAATAATAAGAATATCGATTATCATTGCCTTGTGGTTTTTTCCCGTATTGAGTTTCCACATAAATCATTGTGCCAATTGTGTGGTTTGTTGTTCTCGGTTTAATCTCGCTTGTTGATGTTCTGGTTTTTTTTTATGCTCTGTTTGCTTCCGCTGCCTAACATTCCACACGTCTAGACACTTAGGCATGTGCAAAAGTACATGTCCGATGTTACAAACATCAACATTCCCTTTTAGCGAGGAAGGTACTTTTGGAAGAGCCACCTAGAACTGGCTGTCCCTCCAATCCTGGCACAATGTTCCACACATCATCCCGCACCACGACATCCCACCAAACTTGCTGGTCTGTTGCCTCTTGAACAATGGAAGACTCGAAGTCAATGATGCTACTCATTAGGGCCATAAAGTTTGGAAACTTCTGTGATGTCCCGTTCCCAAGAGTAGGCCAGCAGAGAGTGACTTAGTAGTCTATGTGTTCCCGTAGATTATAGTCAGGCTCAAACAAGGAACAAGATGGAGAAATAAGGGTGATTTGGTGGCTAAACGATGAATTAAGCCAAAAATCTTAGGAAAAGTCACTTAAGCCTAACTCAATGAAGAATTATAATGAAAGGGTGCTAAAGGGGGACTTAATTTATTAATTATTCACCTTAGGAGGAAAAGCGCCTAGCTTAAGTGAGGTTAATGGTGAATTAGATCGAGAAGGGTACAAAGGGAGGAATTTGACCTAATTCCTCATTATGTGTTGTTATGATTTGATGTTGAGAGTTCCAAGAGGAGGAAGAGAGTCGACTTTACTGTTTGGTGGATTTCTGGAGGAAACCACCACCATTGATCTGTTTCGGTGTTGAGAGACACACCCTAGTCCATCGGAGATACCATCCAAGTATTTCACTGTGCTATTCAGGAGTATCCGGTTGCAGTGTGCGTAGCTCAGCCAGTGAGGGCGCAAGTCAGATTGAGGGTTTGCGGAACTGCACGAGGTCCGAGCTCAGATTGCATTTTCCTTCCGACACAGTTGAGATCCAACCAGGGTGCATAGATTGAGACACTTCCCATTAGATTATGACGGTGGAATCTTACAGGGCACATCATCCAACCATTTAGGGCGCAACTCTTCCGGCATGACATTTGAGGTTGTAGACAGAGCATCATAGCAGATCCGGGGAAACCCTCCCAACCCAGTTCCACATTTGGCGAGACGATCGTTTCGAGTCCTATAGCAGCTGATTCCGTTGGTGGAATCATTTGGGGCGCATCCAGTGTCCCATGAGGTGCGCAAACCCCCCAGGGGTCGAGATCCAGTGCCTCAGAGACCAGATCTGACATCCGACACTCATCTGACGGGTCTAACCTTCCGGACAAGTTTTCCAGCTTGTAGCGATTACCATACTTCTTCGAAATCGCCTATTTTGCCGATCTATCCGTGCATGCATCAGATCTGCCTTCATCTTTTGATCACGGGTATTTTTATGCTATTTGCTTGTATTCCAGTGACGATCCATGAGATCTAACTGACAACTATACTCTATATTTTCAGTATGTTATTGTATTTCTATGCTTGAGTCACCTGATATATATTATTGGGCAGTTGATGTTCTTTATTTCCACATGCATCCTCTATATTCTGTTTAAACCATAAATATACAACATGCACATTCATCAACCATAAACATCTCAAACACACAACTGAAACGCATCCAGAAACCCCCAGAGTATCAAATCTGAAGATAAAACGCATCCAAAAACCCACGGTGTATTAGATCTGCAAGACAAAACATTAGATCAGTAGCAAATATCTTGATCAACGGGTTCAGGGAAACCCTCATTTATCCTGGGAAACCCTCATGGGGGAGAAAACCCAGCAAAAACTTCCTTAATATAGATAGCCAATACAATGCCAAGAGATAACTCAAACAAATACAGAAAGTCCTCTCCCAAGAATGCGCCTCTCTCTCTCTTCTTCCTTCTCCAACTGCAACTCCGAACTTGGTTCTTGATGAACAAGTGAGTGTGTGTCTAAATGAGGCACTAGCCTCCTTATTTATATAATTCTGGCACGTGTGGAGGTGTCTTTCCACTGGCAGGGCCGACTTCTTCTTCTGGGTGGTTATAACACCCTTTAATATATATTCTGGGGTTGACTTCTTATTCTGCCTATTACAATTATGTTCTGACTAATCCGCAAAAGGGGATTTGGTCATTTGCAATAGCCGACATGATCAATTCGCAAAAGGGGATTGATCTAATGAATAATACATTAGTAATAATTATAATACTCTTTGCAGTTACATTATTTCAACACTCCCCCTTAACAAGAAGGGTATTCTACAACAACATTAGGCGAGAGAGAGGACATCATCATCAACAACATCAGGCGAGAGAGAGGACAACATTATCAATAACATCTTGGAACACTGACTGGCATATCTATAAATCATCGAAAGTTTTTCTCATCAGCAACATTGTCATTCACATTGGAATGAAATCATCATCTGCATCAATATGGATTAGTATAAAACTAATACATCATCATCACCACAACATGAGGCTGGTACATCATCACAGCATGAGGCTGGCACACTAGACAACAATTAAGTTGGAATCACAACACAACAATTAAGCTGGAATCTCAACACAACAATTAAACTGGAATCTCAAGATAGCAATTAAGCTGGAAGCACAACACTAGGTTGGCATCTTGACACATCAATTAAGTTGGAAGCACAACACTAGGCTGGCCTCTCGACAAAACAATTAAGCTGGAAGCATAACACTAGGCTAGCATATCGACATAGCAATTAAGCTGGAAGCACAACACTCGGCTGGCATCTTGACACAACAATTAAGATGGAAGCACAACACTCGACTGACATCTCGACACAACAATTAAGCTGGAGGTACAACACTAGGCTGGCATATCACAACACTACTCCCCCTATCGAGGGAGGTCCTTTCGAACTATATCGAGCTTATCTCGAAAGTGCTCAAACTTTACACGAGATAGAGGCTTGGTCAACACATCGGCAACCTGTTCATCCGTGCTAACATATTGGAGCTTTATGGCTCCTCTCTGCACCATGTCACGAATGTAATGGTATCGAATCTCTATGTGTTTCGACTTATCATGAAATACATGATTCTCTGTCATCTTTATGCAGCTCTGGTTATCACATAGAATTGTGGTTGCTTCCATCTCTAGGTCGAATAGACCTGTCAACAACTTTCGAAGCCATATAGCTTCACAGCGGGCAAAACACACAACAATGTACTCTGCTTCCGCTGTACTGAGAGCAATACTTGATTGTTTCCTACTTTGCCATGAGATCATGGCTGATCCCAAACTGAAACAACATCCTGAAGTGCTCTTCCTGTCAGAGACACTTCCAGCCCAATCTGAATCAGTGTACCCACTCAGTGTGAAATCATGATCTCCATCATAGCTAAGACCACAATCTAATGTACCCTTAAGGTACCTCATCACATGTTTTGCAGCAACTAGGTGAACATGTCTGGGTTGTACCAGAAACTGGATCAAAGTGTTCACGACAAAATAGATATCTGGTCTGGTGTTTCTCAGGTACATCAATGATCCAATGATCTGTCTATATAGCGTGGCATCAATCAATTCTGACGAAGTGTCGACCAGTAGCTTCAGCTTTGCTTCCATGGGTGTATTCATGGACTTGTACTCGTAACATGTCAAATCCCTTCAAGAGTTCGACTGCATACTTCCCTTGGTTAAGGAAGATTCTCTCTGGGCTCTGCCATACCTCAAGACCTAAGAAATAATGCATTAGGCCAAGGTCTTTTATCTCAAATTCTGAAGCGAGCTTCTTTCTTACATTCGGTGATGAGCTTTTCTTCTCCAGTTAAGAATAAGTCATCCACATACAATAACAATATCACCGGTTCATCAGTCGTAACCTTGAAGTAGAGGTTAGAATCTGCTTTACTCTTGGTAAAGCCCAAGCTCGTCAGAAAACTGTCTATCCTGCCATACCAAACTCTAGGAGTTTGTTTCAACCTGTGCAGAGCCTTCTTCAACTTGCAGACATGAATCTTCCTGTCTTCAACTTCAAATCCTTGAGGTTGTTCTATATACACTTCTTCTTCGATGACACCATTTAGGAAAGCTGTCTTTACGTCCATCTGGTGTAACTTCCACTTCATCTTAGCTGCAAGGGCTATGATGGTTCTGATCGAAGTGTATCTGGCTACAGGAGCGAATGTGTCTTCATAGTCAATGCCTTCCTTTTGAGAAAAGCCACGAGCGACAAAACTTGCTTTATACTTCTCAATACTTCCATAAGCAACATGTTTTATTTTGAAGAGCCATTTGGAAGATACCACATCCTTGCTCTTCGATCTGGGAACTATTTCCCATACATCATTCTTTATTATGGATTGGTATTCTTCTGTCATAACATCTGCCCATTCTTTCTTCTGAATGGCTTCTTCAAAGCAGGTAGGCTCCTTCTCTAGGAGATCACACATCAAAGCCATATAACTGGAGAATGGCTTAGGTCTCTTCACCTGTCTCGTGGTTCCTTCGGGAACACCATACTTCTCTCCATCTTGAATAAGCTCCCTAGCCCAAGCAGGCTTTCTCTTATGGGAGATCGTCATCTAAGGAGGTTCTTGAAATTCTACTATGTCATGTTCTTCTAGAAATTCCTCATCAGGGGAAGCTATGACTTCCCTCACTGGTTCTGCAACTCTGGGAACCTCCCTCACTGATTCTGCAACTCTGGGAGCTACAGGTTCCTCTTCATATACTTCTTCAAGTTGGCATCTTCTTGATTTCTTGAGCGCTGCATCTTCATCAAAGGTCACATCCCTGCTGATATCAATGTGATGGTGACCTGGTGTATAAATCTTGAAGGCTTTGGAGGCCTCACAGTATCCCACAAATATTCCCTTCTTTTCTGAGGGGTCCAACTTGTTTCTCTTCTCTTTCAGAATATGTATGTATACTGGGCAGCCAAATATTTTGAGATGGCTTACCTCTGGCTTCTTTCCGGAGAACATCTCTTCGGGGGTCTTGAACCCAAGTGCACTATAGGACAATCGGTTTTGCACATAAACTGTTGTTTTTTTTTGCTTCTGCCCATAAGCACATTGGAAGATCTTGATCATGGATCATGGGCTTCACTGCTTCCATTATAGTTCGGTTCTTTCTTTCTGCTCCACCGTTTTGTTGAGGATTGTAGGGAGTGGTGAGCTCCCTCTTTATCCCGACATCTTTGTAGAAGTTCGCAAACTCTTTTGAGGTGTATTCTCCTCCATTATCTGACATAGGTATCTTGATCTTTCTTTCAGAAAGATTCTCTATCAAGGCTTTGAATTCCTTGAATTTACTGAACACTTCATCTTTGATTTCGAAAAGTAAACCCAGGTCTTACGAGAATAATCATCAATAAAAGATACATAGTATACATACCCACTGATGGAGGATGATGGCATCGGGCCACATACATTTGAATGAATGAGTTCTAAGACTCCTTCTGCTTTGTTGTCTCTCTTCGGAAAAGGGTTCTTGATGTTCTTCCCTTGTGCACATCCATTGCACATGCTTTCATGGTCAACCTTGAGTTCTGGTAGACCTGTGACTGCTTTGCATACGTACAATAATGCCTTGTAGTTGATGTGGGCTAATCTTCTATGCCATAGATCACATGAATTCTCAATGGCGTGGGTCATGGCTGCTTCTGAGTGACCCTTCAGCTTATACAAACCACCTTCGTCTTTTCCAATGACTTTTGCTTCTTTCATGGTTTCTCCTTTAGCTCACATAAGAACTTCTTCATCTATAAAGGAAACTCTGAAGCCTTTCTTTTCTAACGCTGATATGGAGAGTAGGTTCTTTGTCAAACCTGGTACATAGAGTACGTCCTTCATCTTCATTGAATTCCCTGAGTTAAGCTTGTAGTTTGATTCTCCCACTCCCTTGATAGTGTATTGATAATCATCTCCAAGTGTAACTTTCTGAGAAAACTTCTTTTCTGAAATGCAAGAGAGAATATCTCTTTGACCTGTCATGTGCTTGGAAGCACAACTATCAATGAGCCAAGTGTCCTCTCCAGGTGTTACTGATCCTAAGAAGGTTGAGATTAAGACATAGTCTTTAATTTGTTCTCTTAACATCTTTGCGGGTGGCTCTTCATCTTCAACTGCATCGGCATGGTACCTCTTATTTTTCCTCTTGTATTCTTCTCGTCTAGATGGACAATGTCTTGCAATATGTCCCATCTTGTCACAATGGTAGCATTGGACAGATGAGTAATCTCTTTCCTTTCTTTGTCCTTTCTTCTGGAATCTCTTTGGTTGAGATTATTTATGACTGAATTTGTTTTGGGGGTGAGACTCTTTGTGAGTTTCTTTCTGGAAGTAAGACTTCTTCCTTCCCCCTTTAGTGGGGAGTGGCTAGGGCTTGATCTTCATCTCTTGATAGTAAAGCCTCTCGGTTAGCTACTCTTGATTCTTCTTGAATGCATTCTTCCCAAAGACTGTCAAATTTTAGTTTCTCCTTTCTTGCACAAATGGTTTGGATGAATGCATCCCAAGGTCTTGAGAGACCATTAAAGGCCGTCATTATAAGTTCGTCTTCGTCTATAGTATCTCCAATCGCTTCTAGTTGTTCTTTGAATTGGGATATTCTGGAGAAATATTCTTGAATTGATTCTCCTCTCTGCATCCTTGTATTATTGAGCTGAGTTCTTAGATTCATCTCCCGATTTATGTTCTTTCTTTGATATAGTCTGTTTAGGGCAACAAACATTTCTTTCGGAGTCTTCTTTGATGACACATAAGGAATTAGGGGATCTTTGATTGAATCTGCAATGATTCTTTTGGTCCTGATCGTATCCTTTTGGTGCTTTGCTTTATCTGCAACATCGTCAGGTTCTGACACTTTTTCTTTGACGAATCTTGCTAGGTCATTCTCTTCAAGAATGAGACCAATCCTATTCTTCCAGGCACGAAAGTTTTCCACACCTTCCAGCTTGTTAACAAGCTTAGTGCTTGCAGACATCTTTTACTTGGAGCTAGGAAAATGTCAAAAATGAAAATGCTCAAAATTAAATTTTGAACTTACCAGGAGGTGCGCTTGGCTGAGGCGAGTAATCTGGTGTGTTTGGATTTCAAAAAATCCAACTTTCACCCCTCCAAACTTGATCTGCGGATTTCTGAACTGGTGCTTCTGGTTTTTTTGGTACTTCTGGTACTCTGGTACTTCTGGTTTTCTGGTACTTCGTGAAAACTAAGGTTTTACTTTTCGGGAGATCTACCCACTGAAAAGTCGTGCCGAGAATGCCGAAGTGATCCTTGAGGAAGGGCGCACTTTTCTAGATGGTTTTGGGGCTGAAATACTTCTCCAACAAAAGCCCTAATTTGCATGTATAACAACAATGACGTTTTCCACTTTCTCTTGTGAAAAATACTCTCTTCAGCGTAGCTTTGATACCATGTTAAGGTTTAAGCTATTATTAGAGTTCTTTTCATTTCACTAAATAACAATAGCATAAATAGGATCACTGAGAAATACACAATCACAAGAGACACATCATTTATCTTGGGAAACCCTCATGAGGGGAGAAAACCCAACAAAAACTTCTTTAATATAAATAGCCAATACAATGCCAAGAGATAACTCAAACAAATACATAAAGTCCTCTCCCAAGACTGTGCCCCTCTCTCTCTTCTTCCTTCTCCAGTTGCAGCTACGAACTTGCTTCTTGATGAACAAGTGAGTGTGTGTCTAATTGAGGCGCCAACCTCCTTATTTATACAATTCTGGCACGTGTGGAGGTGTCTTTCCACTGGGAGGGTCGACTTCTTCTTCTGGGTGGTTATAACCACCTTTAATATATATTCTAGGGACGACTTCTTATTCTTCCTATTACAATTATGTTTTGACCAATCCACAAAAGGGGATTTGGTCATTTACAGTAGCCGACATGATCAATCCGCAAAAGGGGATTGATCTAATGAATAATACATCAATAATAATTAGAATACTCTGTGCAGTTACATTATTTCAACACTGAAAACTCTATTCCCAACACCTAGATAAATTATCTCCTAGTGATTTCCTTGCTAATAATTAAATTACAGCTTGCTGAATAAAATATACTGGCTAGAAATTGTAAGAAACAACAAAAGTAAACTGGAAAATAGATCTCTGCCCTTCAAATCATCTTTTCATTAATAATGACTCCAAGCTTATAAGGGCTCCCTTATTGGGAAAATGGCCCACTGAGGAAAAATACAAATTACAACAAACTTGACAACTCTGGACTTGAAGAAACCGTCTGTCCAATCTGCCTGCTGGACACTTAGATCTGCACTAGATCTGCCTACTGGTCCTCAGATCTACAAAATCTGCCTACTGGTCCTCAGATCTACAAATTCTGCCTACTGGTACCTTAGATCTGCTAGCTCTTCCTGCTGATACCTCAAATTCACAATAGATTTGTCCATTGATACCTCAGCTCTACACTTGATCTATCCACTGGTACCTCAGATCTGCTAGAACTGCCTATTGATATCTTAGATCTGCATTAGATCTATCCACTGGTACCTCAGATCTGCTAGATTTGTTCGCTGGTACCTCAGATCTGCTAGATTTGTTCGCTGGTACCTCCTATGTTCTCTAGATTTGTCCACTAGTACCTCAAATTTGTAGATATGCTTGTTGGTACCTTAGATCTGCATTAGGTCTATCTGATTATACCTCAGATCTGCTAGATTTGACCGTTGATACCTCATATATGCTAGATCTTTTTGTTGGTACCTCGGATTTGCTAGATCTGCCTGTCGACACCTCAGATCTGCTAGATCTCCATGTCGACACCTCAGATCTGCTAAATCTGCTTGTCGACACCTTAGATTTGCTAGATCTTCTTGTTGATACCTCATATCTATCCACTGGTGCCTCAGATCTGCTAGATCTGCTCGCTGGTACCTCATATCTGCACTAGATTTGTCCATTGGTACCTCAGATCTGCTAGATCCGTCCATTGGTACCTCAAATCTACTAGATTTGCATGCTGGTACCTTAGATTTGCACTAGATTTTCCGGTTGAGACCCCATATCTGCACTAGATCTGTCCACTGGTACCTCAACTCTACACTAAATCTATCCACTGGTACATCAAATATGCTAGATCTACCTGCTAGCACCTCATATCTGCTTGCTGATACCTCAGATCTACACTAGATTTGTCAATTGGTACCTTAGATATGCTAGATTTTCCTGTTGGTACCTCAGATTTGCTACATTTGTTTGCTAGTACCTCATATCTGTTCTCTATTACCTCAGATCTGCTAGATCTGCCTGGTGGTACCTCAAATTTGCACAAGATTTGTCTGCTGGTACCTCAAATCTGTTGGATTTCTCCATCGGTATCTTAGATTTGCTAGATATGTCCGCTTGTACCTCAGATCTACTAGATCTGTTCGCTGGTACCTTAGATTTGCTAGATCTTCTTGCTGGCACCTCAAATCTGCCTGCTAATACTTCAATTCTGCAATAGATCTGTTCATTGGTATCTCAGATCTGCTAGATCAGCCTGTTGGTACCTCATATTTGCTCGATTTGCCCGCTGGTACCTTAGATCTGCACTAGATCTGTCCACTGGTGCCTCAAATCTGCTAGATCTGTTCACTGGTGCCTCAAATCTGCTAGATCTGCCCGCTGGTATCTCAAATCCACACTAGATCTATGCGCAGGTACCTTAGATCTGCTAGATTTGTTCGCTGGTATCTCAGATCTACTAGATTTGCATGCTGGTACCTCATATTTGCACTAGATCTGCCTGTTGATTGTATGGCCCCATAAATCGTATGGCCTCTGCTTCCTTTCTGGTTAGTACGACCTCCACGAATTTCTTGTTGCTAGGTTTTCTCCTCTTGCTACATCTTTACATTTTGCTCCTTTGGACTTGACCTCTAGATGAAAGTCCTTCACCTTTCCTGAGATCCCCTTGAGTCACAATCCTTCGTGACTGAAGCACTTGAGCAAAAGCCCTTCTTTGCTCCTATCCTTGATCCCCTTAAGTCACAGTCCTTCGTGACACTTATTAACTTGAGCAAAAGTCCTTTGCTCCTTGTGGATATATTTCTCCTTCACCTAGACTTGCTTTTATAATCTTGAGTTATGATTGAATCAATCATAACTCTAATCTCCAAAGTGATCAACAATTGAGATTAGATTTCAACTCACTTGAGATCAATGGCTAAGATTCATTTAATTCACTAATGCTAATAACTATAGCATTTCATTAAAAATTTAGCCCACTTTAATTATAAAAAACACTTTACTTTAATAATTCCTTTAATTAAAGTAAATTACCAAGGTAGAAGGCTTTGGATGACTTCCACACATCTAGACAGTTAGACTTGTGCGGAAGTACTTGTCCAGTGCTACAAACATCAAGAGTCTATAACCACATTTTTGAAGGAGGGGATAGTTGCGCCCCCCTTCATGGAAGCCATAGCCTCTTGCTTCATCCTTGGAGAGCTCTACCAAACCCTAGTGCTCTACACTCTCCACATTTTTTGTCATTGCTTTCCCCTCGATGATCGAGTTCTTGTTAGAAAGTAGTTATTTGGACTAAATTATTGAAATTAAGATGTAGTGCACATTAATGAGAGAGATTAATGATATAAATTTATAATGATGGGAAAATGGTTTTACCTGTTTTCAGTTTATTTATGTTAGTGTGCACACAATGCTAGATGTATTGGAGTATTTAACACTTCAATACTAGAGTCCAAAATTGTAATAAATTCACCTTATGTTAAGTTACTTAATTAAGTGTCATTAGTTAGAGTAGTATTATTAATATGAAGTGGTTAGGTCAAGTAGGTAGCACAACTACCTTATGAAGGAAATATAAGGGAATCTTCCTGATTGTGTCCAATCAACTCCATTAATAATAAATTCGTATATTACACATCTCCTTGCATCTCTTGTATTCATTTTTTTACATGGTATTTGAGCAATTATTGATTGGAGACGGGAGTTCTCTCTCTCCTTGAATTTTAGTTTTCAATCATTTTTGAATTTAATATTGAACTTTTATGATTTTGATATTTGCACTGTTGAAATTTTCTATTATGATTATGAATGTTGATGGCTTGGTTTTTATTATATGAATATGATATCCTGATGGGATTTGTAGAAATTTGAATCATTCGGAAAATTTTAATTTAATTGCACATGCATTAAAAAATCATTGGAAAACCCTAAAACATTTATTATAGTAAAACTTTAGAATTTCTATTTCCTATTTTGTACACTTTTCGTGTTTCTCATTTTTGGTAACATAGACAGAAAGTACTTAGGAAGTGAGAATGACCTTGGAAACTGCATCAGAAGGGAAACACCCAAGATAAGTGATCCAAATGTGGAGGATAGAGTGGCTTTGTAGAATAAGTATAAAAGAGATAAGATAAAATAAGATAAGATAAGATAAGTAATTTTATTCATGTCCAACAAATGACCACAAAGGTAGGTCAATGGGACTAAAGGATACATCCAGTGTGTGTATAATGTGTGAGTGCAAAAGCAATTCCCATATAATGAGAGAAGGATATAAGAAAAGGAAGAACACTGAAAGTATAGTCTAGGTAAATATCTGACAAGGTTAAGCTCTAGGTCTAGCTAAAACCAAGGAAAAAAGTGTATATAACCATATCATAAGTGCGGTGATACAAAGTGAGTGTCCATGATAGGAGTTCCATAACTCAATACTAGCTGAGAGGTAAATATCTGAAGGTGAAACTAGTGAGGTCAATGACCCCTAGATATGATGACCAATGGCAAGGGGGGCGACGGGGGTTGTGCTGGCTCACTGTTGGAGTCCTTAAGTAGCATAGGGGGAACCGACTGTATGATCCTAGTGGGGATAAGTTGATTTTATTAATGTACAACAAATGACCACGAAATTAGGTCAATGGGACTGAAGAATACATAAAAGTATGAATACAATGTGGGAGTGCAAGCACATCTCCTAGAGAATGCCAAAAATAAAATAAAGAAAGAAAGAAACTTGCAATAGTACAGCCTCAAAATACATGTATATGTCCGTGACAAAGGAATGATGATACACAATACTAAGTGAGTTTAGCTGAGAGAGACAATACTAAGTGAGTTTAGCTGAGAGAGAGAGAGAGAGAGAGAGAGAGAGAGAGAGAGCCTCAAAATACATGTAAATGTCCGTGA
>JASDQU010103264.1:228036-255281 GCA_032191745.1 Picea mariana | reverse complement strand
GGTGGATGTAGAAAGGGATAAGTTGAGGAGGGTGTGGTTTTGCCAGAGGGAGGTGGGATACAAAGAAGTGATGGATCTGTAGGAGAATATCCTGGTTGGCGAGGACATAATCAACCACACTGCACTCCCCCCCACTATCAGGGATGCAAGTAAAATCTCCTAAACCTGGGAAACAAGGGAGCCCATTGAGGATCAATAGGCCATGGGATTCTCCTAGATGCAAAAGGTGTCTCTCATAACCTGTGAGGGGCCCATACTTGTCCTGCGAACTCCTATGAAGACCCACAGACTTTGGCTCTAACTCTTGGAGGAAAAGTGCATCCTCGGCTCTGTCATGAAGGGATACCTGTAGGTTTCTTGTTCGGCCGCTAAATCACCTAGAAGAATGACCTCCGTAAGAGTGGAAAAGTAGGAGATGCTTGCATAGAGATCAAGGAAAGGGTCCCCCTCAGACTCCCTATGAAGTGCAAAGTGCGACCATGCTGGGTGGAAGTAGAAGACTGCAATGTAGATATCTTAGAGGAGGGGGCTGTTCCAATGGAACCAGACCCACACAAATCTGGTATGCTCATCTGATGACAACATAGTGACCCTGCTCTAGAGCGAATTCCGTATAAGACATGTGACCCCCCCAGACCCTTTGATGCTGTCGGATCTTGTCTCTTGTCAGGGAATTTACAATGGC
Source organism: Picea mariana (assembly GCA_032191745.1). Lineage (NCBI taxonomy): Eukaryota > Viridiplantae > Streptophyta > Pinopsida > Pinales > Pinaceae > Picea > Picea mariana. The sequence continues at coordinate 254,596 of JASDQU010103264.1, read as the reverse complement.
TCGACCTTTGTGGAAAGGTTGAGAAGCAAGGGCAAGGGAAAGATGGTTCAGGATGAGGAGAAGGCAGTTGCCGAAACCTCTTGAAAATCTAAGAATGCTTTTGTGTTAGTAGCAACGATGAGGGAAGAGGTCCAAACCCATTTTGCTGGCTTGAGTTTTATATCAGTGAACTCCATGGAAATATCCAGAAATATGTTTGAACAGAAGGAGAAAATTCAATTGGAATATGGAAACATGCAAATACGTTTACAAGTTGAAGAACATATGATGAGGAAGAGGTCTTAATTAAGATATTCAATAATCAGTCTAACTTGGTAGATGGGATTAGGCTGACCAAGAGGATGTTCGGTCAGTCTGGTTTTATAAAAGGATCAATGGAACACCTGCTGGAAGAGCTGATATCAGTCAGGAGAGAATTGGATTAACTAGTCAGTAAGGGTATTGAAACTCCACTAGAGCAAACACTATTGGAATAGAGGAGTTGTAGAATGAAGTAGGAAATATAAATTGACAGCTAAGTTGCAGGAAATAACCCGCCCCCAGGTGTCATACCAGTACCAAAAACTCCACGAAACGTCGAAATGTGGCCGAATGCCTTGGAAATGTTGCCGGTCATACCGTATGATGTTTCCCAATTCGGAAATGCCGTACAGTACAGTCGACGATGCTTCCAAGGCGTTTTGACCCGAACAACAATTGTTTTGGCAGAATTATTTTGGTTTGCGGGCTTGCCCAAGCGGCCAAGAGGGTCATGGCCCCTTAGGTGGCAAAAAATTCCCTCATTAACCACTATTAAACATTTTAAATCTGTCCAAATGTCATCACCATTTCACCTACCCTAGTAATTGATGGTAATATTAAATTCTTAAAATAAAAGTGAATTCTCTTTTATCTTTCATTTTCGACATTCTCCTTTATCTTTCATTTTCAGAAAATGAAAATGAAAGATAAAGGAGAATGTTGAAAATGAAAGATAAAGGAGAATGTCTCTTTTACTTAAATTTTCAACATTACCGTTAATTGTTTTAGGATGTTTGAGAGTGGTTCCAACCTCATTGGACTTCATATGGAGAAAGTAAAATTTTAGGTCACCATTCAAAATTTAGCAGACTTAACAGTTTTCAGGATTTCAAGATTAGCAGAATCACAACGTTTCCATTGGATTCTATCATGTATGAGGTTATGGAATTGGCAAATTAATCAAGACCACCAAGCCTCTATGTACCTCGATGTCCACCAGTTAACATTTTTGGGGTTGATCGGTCCGGTTCTGATAACATTGCTCTCTACAATACAATGATGTACAAGTGTCATACTAGGGTTTATCCAACCTCCATGATGAAACGCACTCGAGGAATGATTCTCCTAGGGTTTAATGCCTCTCCTCTAGGATGGTGCACTCTAACAAGATGTTAGTCCAATGCTCCTATTCCATGATGGTATCCAAGTGTTCTGATGCAAGGCATTACTCCTATAATTGTGTGCCACATGTCCTTTCATGTTAATATAGACATGGTTTTCAATCCAAAATGTCATTTATGTGTATCATTATATTTTTTTTGCAATATAATGTGTTATTTAAAAAACTATATATATACTGCGTTTCCCTTGACATACACAGTTGGGGGGGGTTGCCTTTCATGATGCCCCCATTTCGGAAACTTCCAGACGTTTCCCCATTTCGTGCAACTTAGATTGACAGTATCCTGTTGTTATCTATTCTTTAATCCCATTTGGAAAATGGCTAGTTTACAGGAGATACTGTGCTCTATATTTTATATAAAAGGGCCTAGGGGCTGTAACTATAAACTTGTTTTGTTAGAAGTCTTTGTTTTGTTTTGTTATTAGGTTATTTCCAATTTTCTCAATGTATTTCCAAAACAACAGCATAAGGAGGATCACTGAAAGAAACACAATCACAAGGTACACAACATTTAATCCTGGGAAGCCCTCATGGGGGAGAAAACCCATCAAAAACTTCCTCAATAATAGATTGCCAATACAATGCCAAGATTAAGACAAAAACTACAAGAATAAACTAGGACTGAGCATGCACCTATCTTCTCCTTCCTCTTGCAACTGCAACTGCCTTCAAAATAAGCACACTAGATGAGTGAGTGAGTGAATGAACAAGTGAGGTGCCATCCTCACTTATAAATACTCGTTGAGGAGGCGCTAGGGTTATGTCTCTTCACTTAGTAGGGACAACTTCTTCCAAGAGTGGTTAAAACCACTTTATAAACCCTAGGGGCTGACTTTACTAATGCCACTATATAAATATGGTTTGACCAATCCACAAAAGGGGATTTGGTCTTATACAAGTCCCGACATGATCAATCCACAAGAGGGGATTTGATCTATAGGATAATAACTCAAATATAATTAGAATATTCTTCGAAGTTACAATATTTCAACACTCCCCCTTAACGAGAAGGGTATTCTACTGACATAACCCAATACAACATCATTAGGAGAGAGAGAGGGCAACATCATCATCAACATTTGGAACACTTACTGACACATCTACAAATCATCGAAAGTTTTTCTCATCATCAATATCATCATCGTTCACAGCATGGAGTTGGAGTAGCATCATCATCATCATCGGCATGAAGTTGAAACATCAACATCAATTAGCATAAAGCTAGAACAACAATATCACTAACCCGAGGTTGGTACACCATCATCAACAACATGAGGATGAAACAACATCATCAACAACACGAGGCTGAAACAACAACATCATCAGCACCAGGCTGAGACAACATCATCATCATCATCATATGGCAACAGAATGAGGAAGGTGCAATAACAACATTTTGTGGTACTCTAACAGATCGTCCTTACCGGACCTTCGAGATCTGCCTAGGAATCGTAAGATTCCCTAGGATATAAAATCCTAACAAGCTACCACGTGGTACTCTGACAGACCGTCCTTACCAGACCTTTGGGATCTTCCCAGGAATCATAAGATTCCCAAGGATATAAAATCCTAACAGAGCTACCACTACTGACCACAACTGGCATATACATGCACAGGTACTCTGACAGACCGTCTTTACTGTACCTTCGGGATCTGCCAATGGATGATCAATCCCCTAGGATATAAAATCCTAACGGAGCTACCTACTGTTGGTCAGGATACTATAGTATCATCAACATCACTCCCCCTTTCGAGAGAGGTCCTTTCTGACAACACCAAGCTTGTTTCGAAAGTACTCAAACTTCACACGAGACAAAGGTTTGGTCAACACATCTGCAACTTGCTCATCTGTGCCAATATATTGGAGCTTTACAACTCCCCTTTGCACCATATCACTAATGTAGTGATACCGAATCTCTATGTGTTTCGACTTATCATGGAACACTGGGTTCTCCACCATCTTTATGCAACTTTGGTCATCACATAGAATCACGGTGGCTTTCATGTCCATATCGAATAGGCCTGTCAACAACTTATGAAGCCATATGGCTTCACAACTAGCAGAACATGCTGCATTATATGCTGCTTTTGCTGTGTTGAGAGCAATACTGGATTGCTTCCTGCTTTGCCATGAAGTCATGGCTGACCCCAAATTGAAACAACATCCCGAAGTGCTCTTTCTATCAGAAGCACTTCTAGCCCAATCTGAATTAGTATAACCATAGAGTCTTAAGTCATGATCTCCAGTATAACAGAGACCATAATCCAATGTACCCTTAAGGTATCTCATTACATGCTTTGCAGCTACAAGGTGAACATGTTTGGACTCAACCAGATACCGACTCAAGGTGTTCATAGCAAAGCATATATTTGGCCTAGTATTCGTCAGATACATCAATGAACCAATAATTTTTTTGTATAGAGTAGCATCAACCAACTCTGACGATGTATCAACCAGGAGCTTCAAATTTGTTTCCATGCGTGAGTTCATGGATTTACATTCCAACATGTCAAATCTCTTCAGTATTGCAACTACATATTTCCCTTGGTTAAGGAAGATCTTCTCAGGACTCTGCCAAACTTCAAGACCTAAGAAATAATGCATCAGGCCTAGGTCTTTCATCTCAAACTCTGCAGGGAGCTTCTTCTTACAATCAATGATGAGCTTTTCTTCTCCTGTTAAGAATAAGTCATCCACATACAGTAGCAATATAACTGGATCATCATTCATAACCTTGAAGTAAAGGTTAGAATCAACTTTACTTTTGGTAAAGCCCAAGCTTGTCAGGAAACTATCAATTCTGCCATACCAAGCTCTAGGAGCTTGCTTAAGCCCGTACAAAGCTTTCTTCAACTTGCAGACATGAGTCTTTCTATCTTCAACTTCAAACCCTTGTGGTTGTTCTATATACACTTCTTCTTCAATAACATTATTTAAGAAGGTTGTTTTCACATCGATCTGGTGTAACTTCCACTTCATTTTGGCTGCAAGAGCTATGATGGTTCTGATGGAAGTTTATCTGGCTACATGAGCAAATGTCTCTTCATAATCAATACCTTCCTTTTGAGAAAAAACCACGAGCCACAAATCTTGCTTTATGTTTTTCAATACTTCCGTCTGTTGCATGTTTTATCTTGTATATCCACTTGAAAGATACCGCATCTTTGTTCTTTGGTCTGGGAACTACTTCCCATACATCATTCTTTATAATGGACTGGTATTCTTCTGTCATGGCATCCACCCATTCTTTCTTCTGAATGTCTTCTTCAAAGCAAGTGGGTTCCTTTTTTATGAGATCACACATCAAGGCCATATAGTTGGAGAATGGCTTAGGTTTCTTGCTTTGTCTCATGGTTCCTTCTGGGGCACCATACTTCTCTGCATCTTGAATAAGTTCTCTCGCCCAAGCTGATTTTCTCTTGTGAGAGATCGTCATACGGGGAGGTTATTAAGATTCTATCATATCATGATCTTCTAGAATCTCATCATCAAGGGTAACTGTAACTTCTTTCACAGGTTCTGCAACTCTGGGAGTTACAGGTTCTTCTTCATATACTTCTTCTTGAGTGTTGCATCTTCATCAAAGGTTACATCTCTGCTGATCTCATTATGATGGTAACCTGGTATGTAAATTCCGAAGGCCTTAGAGACCTCATAGTATCCAACCTCTTTCCAGACGGATCCAACTTAATTCTCTTTTCTTTTGGAATGTGTACAAATACTGGACAACCAAATATTTTGAGATGGCTTACTTCTGGCTTCTTTCTGGTGAACATTTCTTTGGGCGTTTTGAATCCATACATCTGAGTGGATGAGTTCCAAGATTCCTCCTGCTTTACTGTCGCTCTTTGTGAAAGGATTCTTAATGTTGTTTCCATGTGAACATCCCTTGCATACACCTTCATGATCAACCTTAAATTCTGGTAAACCTGTAACTACCTTGCTTACATATGGTAAGGCTTTGTAGTTGATGTGAGCTAGTTGTCTATGCCAAAGTTCACAAGGACTTTCAATAGAGTGAGTTAAGGCTACATCTGAGTGACCTTTTAGCTTGTACAAACCTCCTTCTTCTGTTCCAATAACAATTGCATCTTCTATAGTTTTTCCTTTAGGCCACATAAGAACTTCACCATCTATGAATGCAACCATGAAACCTTTCTTATCTAGGGTTGAGATAGAAAGTAAGTTCTTTGTCAAACCTGGTACATAGAGTACATCCTTCATTCTCATCGGAGTTCCTGAATCTAGTTTGTAGGTCGATTCTCCCATTCCTTTGACAGGGTACTGATAATCATCTACAAGTGAAACTTTCTGGGGGAAGTCCTTTTCTGTAAGGCTAGAGAGAATGTCTTTTTGACCTGTCATGTGCTTAGAGGCACCACTATCTATGAGCCAAGTATCCTCTCCAGGTGTCACAGATCCTGAGAGGGCAGAAAACAAAACATAATCTTCAATTTTTTCTTTAGTCAACTTCTTGGGTGGCTCATCATCTTCAACTGCATGGGCATGATGTCTTTTGTTATTTTTCTTCTTGTATTCTTCCTTTCTGGCAGGATAGTTCTTAGCAATGTGTCCCATCTTATCACAATGATAACATTGATAAGAGGAGAAGTCTTTTCCCTTTCTTTGACCCTTATGATATTTCTGGAATCTCTTTAGAGGGTGAGATTCTTTATGAAAATTTGTCTCCTTTTGGAAATGACACCTTTTCTTTCCTCCTTTAGCATGAACAACTAGGGCTTGAGCTTCGTCCCTTAATAGTACGACTTCTCGGTTGGCCACTCTTGCTTCTTCTTGAACACATTCTTCCCATAGACTGTCAAATTGGAGTTTCTCTTTTCTTGCATAGATAGTTTGGAAGAAGGCATCCCAAGGTCTTGTGAGACCATTAAGAGTTGTCATTATGAGTTCATCTTCATCTAAGTTGTCTCCAATTGCTTCTAACTATTCCTTGAATTGAGAAACCCTAGAGAAATAGTCTTGAACTGTTTCTCCTTTCTGCATCTTTGTTTTCTCGAGTTGGGTTCTCAGATTCATCTTCTGGTTGATGTTCTTCCTTCATACATTTTGGATAGGGCATCAAACATATCTTTTGGAGTATTCTTAGAAGACACTTGAGTGATCAAGTGGTCTTTAATGGAATCGACAATTATTCTTTTGGCCCTAATCATATCCTTCTTGTACTTCTCTTTGGCTACTTCTTCTTCGGGTTCTGGTACATTTTCTTTTATGAATTTTTCAAGGTCATTCTCTTCAAGAATGAGTCCAATTCTGTACTTCCAGGCATGGAAATTTTCCACAGCTTCTAACTTGTCAACAAGCTTGGTGCTTGCAGACATCTTGACCTAGAGCTAGGAAAATGACCAGAAAATGAAAGTGCTCAAAAAATGAATATGAACTTACCATGAGATGCGCTGGGCTGAGGCGAGTTGGGTGGAGTTGACTGTTTAAGAAAATTCCAAGTTTTACCCCTTGAAACTTGACCTGCGCACTTTGGATTGGTACTTCTGGTATTGGTTCTTGTTTTCTAGTACCAGTCAAAACTAGGGTTTGACTTTCCGGAGAATTTGGCCACTGAAAAGGTGCGTTCAAGCTGCCAAAAGATGTGCTAGGGTAGGGTGCACTTCCCTAGATAGTTTTTGGTCAGAAATTCCTCTTCAGTAAAATGCCTTAATTTCCTTGTATGACAACATTGACGTTTTTAGATACCCAGTGAAAGGTGCCCTATTCAGTCAAGCTCTGATACCATGTTAAGATTAATGTTGTTATTAGGTTATTTGCAATTTTCTCAATGTATTTCCAAAACAACAACATAAAGAGGATCACTGAAAGAAACACAATCACAAGTTACACGACATTTTATCCTGGGAAACACTCACGGGGGAGAAAACCTAGCAAAAACTTCCTCAATAGTAGATTGCCAATACAATGCCAAGACTAAGACCAAAACTCCAAGAATAAATTAGGACCGAGCATGCGCCTCTCTTCTTCTTCCTCCTGCAATTGCAACTGCCTTCAAAAGATGCGCACTAGATGAGTGAGTGAGTGAATGAACAAGTGAGGTGCCATCCTCACTTATAAATACTCGTTGAGGAGGCGCTAGGGTTATGTCTCTTCACTTAGTAGGGCCGACTTCTTCCAAGAGTGGTTAAAACCACTTTATAAACCCTAGGGGCTGACTTTACAAATGCCACTATATAAATATGGTTTGACCAGTCCACAAAAGGGGATTTGGTCTTATACAAGTCCCGACATGATCAATCCACAAAAGGGGATTTGATCTATAGGATAATAACTCAAATATAATTAGAATATTATTCGAAGTTACAATATTTCAACACTCCCATCCATACAATGCATGATAAAAATGGCCTAAAGCATCTAGTGCTTGAACTCCTAAAAACCAAAGGAAGACAAATTAAGTGTTAGACAAAGTTCATACCTTTTTTTGGTTACTATTGGAAAAAAGGAAGAAGATGGGACAACCTTTTTTCTTGGTTATAATTGTTAATATTCTCGTGTATATGATTTTCTCTGTGCATGCATGCATCAATATGCAGATGTTGATATCACACATGGACATGCAAAAACATACACACTCATTTCAGACTTGTTTAAATATTATAAACTCTAACAAAGTCGTCCCTACTAGGATTTTAAGTTTTCTTCCCCCCATACTAATTCATATTTTGGATACAGAGTTAAACTATTATTGTATATGGATACCTGATTGCCTTTATTGTGGTCCTGTTAATGTTTATTAGTGGATAGGTCATATTAAAAGATATTTTACTTGTCCCTGTAATATAAGCTGTGAGCATCATATGGAAATCTTGAGTTGCAATATTTGGTTTCCATTTTGCATGGTATAATGTACTTTGTTTTGTTAATTCATACTGCCTGCTGTCTCATTTTCTGTACTTCTGTAATAATACTGTCAAATGTTTTGTTGGTACCTCTTTTTAATTCATTGATCCTTGACCAAGATTTTTTCTTGTTTTTTTCCTTTTTTTCTCTTTTTGCACTGCTAGTTCCAAAATTTTCAGCAACTGCCATTGGTTTTGCAGGTTTTATTCCTCCAAGAATTTTGTAGTCTCAGCAGGAGTCTGCAGCTTGTTCACCAAATGCGACTTGTAAGGTATGTTTTATACGAAATCACTTTGTTCTTAGCAGTTTATTTTGTGCAGGCTTCTTCTGGTGTTGTCCAACCTAAGTTGTATTTACTCTTATCTTAGATATTTATTTCAAAATTTGCTGTCACATTCATAGTAACGGTTCTATATTTATGATATTGTTTTCAACCTATTCTGATTTGTTGTCTTTTTTCCTTAATGAAAGATATTTGAAGCATCATGCGATCTTTTTGGTTGTTGTCTGTTTTTCTCCCTGTGAAATATTCCCGAGATTACATAAGGTTTGCATAGTGTGTGCCTAAATCTTTTTTTTTCTAAGAAAAAAAATCGTGATTTCTATTCGAGTCAGAATTGAAATTGCACTTTTCAGGTGCCGAAGGCACAGTTTGACAAAGTCAAAAAGAGATCATTACAAAGGATCAACTTATACTCTACCCCCCATCTACCTATCAATTACATCAAAACCGACTTCATAACTTACCAAAAAATATCTTCTCAAAAGAAGCACAGAATCATTTTCTAAAGAAACTCCCTATTCAACATACTTTGAAGTTCCACAAAAAAAACCGATCCACAGGTCCTTGAATGTTCAGTTAAATATTACTACAAAAAGAGTAAAATGCATAAAAAAAGTTAAAACTGATGAATAAGCAACCTGTGCCTATATCAGAACATTTGTGCTTGAAGAATTATGAATCAGAGCTCCATCTCTTAATTCTTCAAAATGTACCGAACTCTCTGCAAGCTGTTGGACTTCTTTGGATAACAATTTCCTTTACATATGAGTAAAAGGAAATAAAGTCAAATGAGGCAGCCACTTCTCTACGTAAATCCTCCACAGGCCTAAATCTATTACAGGGTCGAATGGCGGTTTTCTTCTCTGTTTAAATAGATTTTCCTTGTGTCTGCAAAATGTAAGAGGTCTTCTGCTTATAAATTTGAATAAGCTGTCTTATTTTGTTAATTCTATGATATGAGTATAAAAGCAGGATGAAGTTACAAAGAGACATTTTACATGATGTGCTTGGCAGGAATCTTGTCACTGAAGGCTTGTTTGAAGTTATTACAGATGCTCTGCAAAGTCTAGATAAATCTCTCAGGCTAGCCGGGTATGTCTTTCATCTGCGCTATTGAAATTTGATCTTCTTTTTGGGGATTTGTTTTTTTTTACTTTTTCAGTATATTTACATGCAGTATTCTCTCTTCTTATCACCAGTCCATAGATATTTTTCGTCCTACTTTACTTTTGTGTATTCATTACTTCATTTTAAAAGTTCTTGATGCTTGAATTTTCAGGACCGATATTTTGATTGTGGTTCTAACTCAGGATGCTTCTCTTCTGCGTACATTTGTGGTCCAACAAGAAGGCCATGCCCTTCTCAGCCTCTTGGTATGAAACATGATTTGGTATTCTTCTTTTCTGTGATCAGTAAATTTAGACTGAATAATTGGACAATGGATTCTGATTTTTAACTTGAATGCAGTACATATTTGTATGGTTTTTAAGGTCTGTATTGCAAGATGATACTGTGGATGGATGTCTTATGACATTGAGTAGCTTTTCATTTCATTACTTATTTATTATCTAACTTGTGCAGGTCAAAGGCATTTCAACCACGTTTGGAGGGGATATGTGCTGCCAGTTTTTGGAAATTATCCGGATGGTATTGGACCCTTATACAATGTCTGGTTCTCAGGTACACAGTACACACTAATTCCCTACTTTAGTTGAAATTTCAGTGCATATGTTAGGATGGATGATATATCCTCATGTTTGTTTCTTGGCAAATACAATCACAATCTTACTCTTCTTCCCCAGATTATCCTCAGTGCCACTCTATAACAAAATTTTATAGTTCATTGAACATGTGAAACTATATCCATATATGTTACCCTTGAAGCTGCGTAAGTTTACGATTTCTTATGCTTCATATTTGGTTGCAGTTTTTGGATATGTTTGTCAAGCCATGCTTCCTACATTTGTCAGATTCCCAATGTATATTTTTTTGATGTCCACAGCTGAATATCAAAGTATTCCACTTGAGCCTATATTGTATAGTGATACTCTTCTCTTTAGTTTGCATTAGAGGAGAACTTTCTATCTTCACTTTTGTGTAGAACAGGTTGAGATTCTTTATTATTGGCTCTTTCTAACACTGAAACATTACATGCTCAAGTTATGTGCAAATTCATATCTAATGGTTGACTGCATCTCATTTTCATGCAGAGGGATACACTGATAGATATTTTTTATGAAAAATACATGGACCAGTTGATAGATGTTATCACATCAGCATGTCCTGCAAATGGGAGCTCATACCTGGGCAGAAAATCTACATGTCTTGATGGTGCCAGCACAGGGGCTTATTTGACAGTGCCAGAGATTCTTTCGAACATCTGTGACCTCTTGTGTTTTTGTGTTCTACACCATTCATATAGAATAAAGTAATTCCGGTTTCTTTTTTCTTAGTGCAGTTATATTGCTTGTATTTTGTAGAAAAGCTGAAAATCTATTCCAATTTTAATCATATATTCTCTGAGATTTGATGTTCGCTTTTAAGTGCAAATTAATGTGACCATTATTTGCCAGTTCTTATAGACTTTCCTGCAGGTGCTATTTTCTAAATAATGATGTTATAGAGAAGGTACTTCGCTTGACGCGCAGAAAGGAGAAATATCTTGTGGTAGCTGGCATTCGATTCTTGCGCACCATAATATCTCGTAATGTAAGTATTGTTGAATATCAGTTAATTGTAACTATGCTGACATTACAATTTAGATACAGATTTTGAATGTTTGTGTCAACTGCAGGATGATTGTGTTCATCGTCATATAGTGAAGAATGACCTTTTTGATCCAGTTATACAGGCCTTTACAGCTAATGGAAATCGTTATAACCTTATTAATTCGGCAGTACTTGAGCTTTTTGAGTACATTCGCAAGGTATTATTTGTATCTTACTTTTAGTTTGAATTTCTTATTGGTTTGGCTATTTTTAGTTTCTCAGAACTTCAGATAGCTTTAGTCACTACTAGATTGATATCTAGTCTTTTTTTCGTCATAATCATCCATACATGTTTTAACTTATCAATACGTTGTCTCACCTCAATTGTACTATGATCTTGGATGCAAACAATTTATCTAGACAAAAGCAACAATCATATTTTTGAATTGTGTTGATCTCGTTAGTACTACCTACCTCGTGTTTTTTCCTTCATGTGCATAATGTGATTCATTATCTATGATATAAGGAAGATAGTTGTACTCTGAATAGCATAAATTATGTGGACAGAAGCAGCGATCATATAATATAATTTTGTTGATAGTTTATTGCAGTGTTATCAGACTTGGTCGAGTGAGACTGGTATTTGATCAAAACCAGTCCGACTCGTACGTGACTCCCCCGAGCCCACATTAGCTGATGCATCAGTCTGCTGGTGGTGCCTATGCTTTAAAAAATAGAAAAGACAAAAGCCCAAAGTACTTTAAATTTATAGAAGAGAAAAAGCTCTGAATGTTAATTCTTGAAGTTAAAGGTTTTAACTCTAAAGTTAATTCTAAAAGTTATCTGTACTTTCATGAACTTAAATAATTTTAACATTAAATGTTAAAGGAATAGCCCATTCCAGGAGGTTTGGTGATGGAATCAGACCCATTGGGCCTCACATGCAGAAGGTAAAAATTGGATTTTTTTCATCTTGAACAACATTTTCAGCTTTCAGGCATTTTATGATATTTGCAAAGCAGAATCCTGTAAACCCTTAACTTTCAGTCCATTCAGTGTTCTCAGACTGGATGGACTGATAAACACTGTAAACGCTTAACCTTCAGTCCATCCAGTGTTCTCAGAGTACGGCTTCAGTTGGATGGGCTTGGAGCTGTATAACCCACGATAGGTAGATGAGTCTGGTGTTGGATCTTCAGGAGCAACCCCTTGAGGAGAGTAAAACAGATGCAGAGGCTGATCCAGAGGACATTGTTGAGGATTATGTAACATGTTCTCATTAGATTATAGTTTGATGGTTTTTGGACTCTGGAGGCCATTTAGAGCCTTGATATTTATGTATTATGTCTCAGAGATTTAATTTCATGTATCTCAAAACATATAGCTTTATGTATCTCGTTGTAATATAACCTATTTGCATCCTTACATGCAAGATAAATTACCAAACTTGGATATTTGGTGTCTAATTGTATGTGTTTACAATTTTACATTGATGTACATGAATATAATTTTTTAAATTAAATTTGAATATTTTATGTGGTTTGTATTTGGCCGATGCATTCACAAAGTCAAAGGTTGATTCTGAGTTGAGTTGTTGTTGGAGGCCTCGCTGAGTCGGAGTCTGATAACCTTGGTTTATTGCCATCTGCATCAATTTATCTCTGCATCTATCAGATTAAACTTCTGAGTAATTTTGCAGGAAAATTTCAAGTCTCTCATTTCATATGTTGTTGAAAACTATTCTCATGAGTTGGAAAGGATCGATTATGTTGATAGCTTCCAGCAACTGAAGCTGAAATATGAGCAGGTGCATATGCAGTGTGATTTCTCTAACAGGAAACTGAATATCTGTTTCGAAGAATTATTATAAAGAATGTGGATTTTGTGTTTGGATTTGATGACTGAATAAGTGATAATCCTTTCTGATTGTAGTCCCTCGAAGGTTATCCTCCTCAAGGTGTTACAGGTGGAGGAAAAGATCATGGTGAACATCATCCTAATCATTTCAGCCAGATAACTGCCATTGCTGAGCCAATGAAGCAGAATGATGACCAAGTTATTGAGAAGGAAGAGGATTGCTTCACTGAAGACAGGTCTCTTCCACATCGACATGTTTGACTTGTTTCCATTTTCTTGCATATATTTTTAGAAATGTCCTCAGTTTATGTCTATTCAGACTTATTCCCAAATGTCACTTTGGGCCTTCCAATTGACACATGGCATGCGACTTCAGTGTTGATGAAGATAACTTGGTAGCTGCTCGTGCCTCTGCTTCGTGCAGTCAATCAGCAAGTGCAAATGTTGGAAATGGAAGTGTCTTGGACTCTTCAGCGGTCAGGTTTGACTCCATTTTTTGTTATATTGATCAATCTATGCTTGTTTTTGGTAATTTAATCTTGCTGTATTTTTATGCATTTCTGGTTATCTTCCTCAGCAAACTAGCTGAATTGTTGGAGGATATGCATCAGTGCCATGCCCATAATACATAATTAACTCAAAAAATGTTTATATGTTTTTTCCATTTGCAGGGAACAGTCTATTGGATTAGTTGATTATGAACATGATGACGATGATTCCCCAACTCCAGTGAGCACTACTTCAGGAGAGCCTGAATGTGAAAATTCAGAAATCCTTTGTTCTTCTCTTTCAGCAAATGATTTTGTGGGACATGAAGCAGTTGATTCCCCCAAAGAAAAGCGAGTGCTTACTAGACCAGATTCTACTTACCACGGACCTGAAGCTTTGAAAAAACAGAGACTACATACAAACAACCAGGATCTTTCTGTAGCAATGGATGGAAGAGATGAAGTTCAAAAATTGACAGTGAAAGAAAAGCAAGGTACATTGACTTGTAACCATGAATGCAGTTTTGAAGACATGAAGGAAGTGGATGTTGGTGCAAGAGTAGAAATATGTGTAAAGGAAACAGATTCTTTGGCATTAGAAAATAATTTGAATGGAAATGAAAGCAGAATAACAGAGGCTGGAAATGGTAGTGAAAATAATACTAATTCATCAATATCAAAAGAAGGCTTTGAACCAAACAAAGTTCAAATCGGTGAACTCAATTTTGTGAAAGACGAACTTATTGAAGATAAGCCAGGCAATGCATCAAATGAACTGATCAGAGGAGGTCCACATTTACTAGCTCATGATTCTGTTCCATGATGGTTTGCTGCTGTTATTCACTATTTATTCTGCACACTTTTAGTCAGGTCTCAGTATGCAACATCATTTTCTTTACCCTCTTTCAAAGCTGAGAGTCAATATTATATTCCTGCAAATCTCCCTTTGTTCAGTTGAAAGCTTATGAACTAGCAGAATTGTGGAGCTCTCAATTCTTTGTCTTCTTCTAATGCATGGTTGTATATATGCACTATATATAGCTTGCAGATGTAGCGGCTCTATTCTGAAGCCCTAGTTTGGCCAGTTTCTGCCCCTGAGTGAACTTTTGAGGCTGTTATATTATCATTCGGCTTTGATTTTATCACCTATTGGTTGGAGTGAATGGACGTCGGTTTTTCATACATTTGACTACTGTCATTTGCAATAGCTTCAGCTTAGATAGGAATGGCATTCAGCTACTAAACAGATCACTCAAATACAAAATTGAGGAGAATTGTTCCTAGTCTACATAAGTGTCTCTGTGATTCTTGGTGTATTCTCAAAATCAAGCTGTCTGAGGTCATGGTCTTTGCCAACCACAGATGCAGGCCGGCATCTTGTTCATAATGACTCATGGTGATGCAGGTTCTGGACTGCAGATTCTTAATCCGCATTCACAGTGAGCTCAACACTGAAGACTATCACTAACAATTTTTAGAAACGATCATCTTTTTGAAAGAAATATGTTGGGAAACATGTTTTCTTTGTACATTATGTAGGGAAGAATTGCTTTTATTTTTGACATGCTACTGATTATCAGTTGCATGATGCCCACAGAGGATGGGCAATGCACAATTCTGTAATCCATTTCTTATGTCGGTAGATTCAGTAAATCAATTTTGGGCTGTATTGTCAATTGTGAATCATTATTTTTTAGCTTCCTGCTCAGCTTTTGTTGAAAGAAATATTAGTTAACAGATCACAGGAGAAACTGTGATTTGGTGACTGTCTTGTATCAGAGTAATATAATCCATCCATAACTGGTAATATTACATGATATTCTTTCTTCTGAGTTCCAGTTTATCCAGGCAGTTAGCACAGGCATATGAGTTGACAGATGACGTACATTTGGATTACTGCCAGGTTGTAAATAATATGTCCTTTGTGGAGGTAAAGGACTGTTTCCAGCCCAGTTAGGCTGCAGTGAAATTGGTTCAGGTTGTGACAAGTTACAACGTAATTGTATATAAACTGACAAACATGAAAGCATCATAGTCGGTTTCTTCATAGTTTCTGTTAGAGAAAGATACTTCTAGATCTGCATGCAAATTGCATTGTAATGTTAGTTTTGTTCTGATACTTACTGACAAGTTATAATCTTTATGATACTTATTCTAAAGCGTACTATCCCGTCATCTTTTATATATTCTTTGATGACACTAATTGATTTAGTAGTATTGTATTCACTTTTCTACATAAAAATGATGGCATGGAAAGTATGCATTTTACTGTAATTGCGTTTAAATATATATATATTTCTACGATACTGAAGTAGCTATTTTTCTGGGTTTATCACTCTTCTGTTGATCAGTTATTGGCTGCTTGAGACTTAAAAGATGTGATCAGGAAGATTTGCACCCTCTGTTAATTTTTTTTTCCTGTTTCTATTTTACTTACCCCAGCCGATGTATCTGTTACAATCAAGGTGCATATAAAAGTCTTTGGCGTTTTTCTCTTCCAAAATGTAACTTAAAATAAAGAAGAAAGAAGAAATATGACTTGACAAAGAAGAAGAAACACAATGCTTTTTTATTTTGTAACAGTCTCATAGGAAGAAGGATTGGGCACATAAAGATGTAAATTGTAATTTTGATATGCATACAGCATCTTTCTTGTAATATTTTGATTTCATCTAGATTCTAGATATATGATATCTTGATTTATCATTGCAACTTTATATGCATTGAATTTGACCTGGATGCATACAATGACTTTGTTGATTGTAATAGTTCTTTCATTTCTACTTGTAATGATTATATTGCATTATGTTTTTTTTCATGGAAAAGATCATGGGATTCCTCCTTCTTCCTTGGGATATCTGGATGGAGGGCGGCTCCCTTAGGGACTCGACTTGATTTGACTATGGCCTCACTTGACAACATGCCTTGGGTGGATGATTCAACTGATTGAACTAACCCTTGGGGATATGTTGTATTATGTTATATGTAATATCTATATTAATTTAGATGTTTACATTTTGTAATACTTTTTGCTTTGATAGCTCCTATCAGTACCAGTGTTGTGACACTTGTCCAAGACTCGTGAGTCTTTCCAAGTCATTCTGAAACAAGTACTTGGTGAAAACTCACACTGAAATTCACCCATAGACTGAAACTTCCCAAAATTCGTCCAAACATTGCAATTCTTGCCCAAAACTTGGAAAAACTCTCTTATTAGTTTTTTGGGACAAAATTTCTTATTGCAGAATTTTGCCAAGTCTTGAATCAAGTTTTACCTGAGTCAGTGAATTTTTTAGAGTCCCAAGTTGGATGAGGTTTTACCAACTCCGAGTCTCACAACCTTTATCATTGCATTCCCTAAATATTGAGGTAAATAGTGGAAATGCACTGGAACCTCATAATAACGTCTTCCCTTCTGTTATCTTGGGAGTTGTTATTACATGTTTATTGCCTATTCATTAGATTGGTCAATTCTTTTTGTTTATGTAATCTGTTTGTGATTATGTTTGGAAACTTATGAGAACTGTATACAGTTTAATTAATTACTCTTTAATGTGAGGTTCAAGATTTATTTTGTTCTATGCAAATAAAAATCCTTAATTGGAATCGTCACCTTTTTTCTATTCACATCTGGGCAAAGTACATGAGAGATGGTGATTACTCGATCCGTCCTGAAGTGAGAAGCTTTAGGTCACTGTTTATGAATGACTTCAGTGAAAGAAATATAATCATTATAACATGTCAAGGTAGGCCTCATTGCAAGCACACATCCATCCTTTTTTTCTTACACTATTATATATATATATATATATATATATATATATATATATATATAAGGAAATCTAGCTGCAAATATGACCATTATTTTTTTATTTGTGTTTAAGCTCTTATAGTTTTTCTACCCATAGTTAATTTTCAATCAAAAGAACCCTGTATCAGGTATGATGATGATGATTATTTGAGATGACCTTTGGTTTTTGGGACCTCAAGAAAATAAACATAGATTTAATTAATTTTGCTTTAGCATAATGTTTTTTAATCAAAAACAATTTTAGTTTTCATGGGTTGTAATAATGTTTTTATGATCAATTTGTTTTTTGGGTTTTCATGAGTTAATAAGTTATGAAGATTTGTGGTACCCCAAATAGTTTGGAAATGATGCCCAATGACAACTTATGCATGACACTCTAAGTGAAAGTGTTTTTCACCATCCCCTTAGTACTGTAAAAAATACAAGTTCTTTCTTCCCAATGTTTTAGTTCTTGTTTAGCACCCAGTTTCACTATAATGCTCATAGAAGTTTGTTTTTATTTTAGCAATATTTATTTTTTCCTTAAGCTAACTACAGTAAAAAGATAATTTTGATATTCTCTACAAAATGTTGGATTTTGTTTACTAGTAATTAAACTTTTATTTTGAACATGCCTATACCATTCATCAATCTTGGTCAACTAGTTTGGTCGACAATGTTGATTTGGTTTAGCTTATGCCTCCTTTGGATTGGGTTGTGTCTCTATAATGTAAGTGAAAATTTTGAAGTTAGATAACCTATTTCAGTTGTTGACTTTCTTGCAACTTCCACTTCATTTGTAGATGTTGTAGTTGACGACTTTCTTGCAAATAGTGGTGCTATGGTTTTCCAACTTCCATGATTGTTGTACATCTTGTTATAAGTCAAAGATTTGAACATTTGTAAAGGTTTCTGAATAAAATGTTTGCATTTCTCTGGGTGAGGATAAGCCCCATTGTCTATCATTATGCACGTCTCAACTTCAAATGGTTGCTTAAGGTTGAGCAAAGCTGATACATGCACATTGTTTTTGTCTAAATTCATCAAAGGGCATGTTGCTTGCTTATCTAGATGAAGTCAACATCACCTTTTGTGAGTGCATTCAAAGGTAAATCAATGCTAAGTTAATGAAATAACTTAGGTAGTCCAATGATACTTGTAAGTTTGGACAAAGTGTTCACTTCACTATTACTTGGATGGGTTGATGTGCATTATATCCTTAATAATGATGTAGCCTAAATGTGTGTTTGAATTCTAACAAACAAGTTGTCCTTTGTTTTGACTTGAAGCTTATATTAAGCATCGACACATTGCAAACACTTTATGTATGACTTCTTGTGGATGCCATCGAGATAGACAAGATGGTGGGTGCCTTGTTGTTTTAATAATTAACCAGTGACTGTGTGAGGGTTCAACATCGGAAATGTTAGTGATATTAATATGTATAGAAATTATAACTCTCCCAAAGACAAATTGGAGAGATAATAGAGTTCTTATGCATTTGTTCCCTTTATTTCTTGATGTGTTTGGTTGGCATACAACATCTATAATACTTTGAGATAGTGTTCGTTGTTGAGATTCATAGGGGTTAGCAAGAGAATCAGATGAAACCAAAACCAACCCAAGTTTTACAATGAAGAAAGAGATAAACAATGCTATGGCAACCAAGAGAGGTGCAACCCTAAATAAAGATAAACACTAGCATAAGTGCGCAAGAGAGAAATGACCAAGCACAAGATATATCAAACTAAGAAAAAGAGGGTGCAGTGCTTTATGGTCCCTTTAATCTAAATCACTTGTATAAGAAAAATGATAGACCATAGTGCGTGAATATAGAAATAAGATTTGTGTATTTGTACACAACTAAAGAGGTAGGGCACTTTACCGGATGGGTTAATTTCAACATCCCCCTTTTATTTGAAGAGGGGCTCACCAAGAGAAGGTATTACATCACAAGAGTTACACCCCTCTTAATCTTGATCAATGACCACATATATAAAGGAAAAATAGTTAAACCTACCCCTTAACGCTAGTCAATGACCACATAGAGGAAGGCATGATATATACCCCCCCAAACATCAAATCACTCCCCCAAGTACCCAATGGGGTCACTGTTAGTAGAAATCGTGATTAAAGTGACAAAGGTGGGCGAATATTCAAGTTGGCGGGTATGGCATTAACCATTGGAAATAAGGACTTGTGTAGGAGACTCGTAATGATGTTGTAAGAGGCTTGAAAGAATATCAACAATATCTACAAGTGTAGATCGGCCCACTTAGGTATAGGCCTTAACCTGCCCAAAGAAAGAGTCACTAGAGTAGATTGATTGCTCAAGAAGGCTTCATCATCATTTAGTGGAGGAATGCCATCATTGAAACTCATCTATTTGAGGGTTGCCACCATCCAACTACACTTTTAATCGAAGAGTGTTGGAAGGAGCACTTTGTATAGGAGAAGAGACTTATGCATGGTTATAGTTAGACAAGTCATCACTAAGGTTCTCATCAACAGTGCTTGCCGATTACCGTAGGAGCGCTGAAGGAATCACTTTTAGAGGTAGAGAGGACCAACATCATAATGTCAATGAGAGAAATCTACTAAAATGGGCTGGGACTCATATGAAGAATCATCTCTAACAAGTAAAGGCAAAGATTGTGGTGAATCATGAGGTAGAAACTTCATCAAAGACCATCTTTTTGTTCAAACACCTAGTGAGTGGAGGGATCATAGAGGCAATATCCTTAGAAAGTTTCGTTGTAGCCTACCAAAGTGTAGTAGAGATTTGGTGGTTTTGATATATTTCTCCCTTCATTAAGACTATGAGCCCATGCACTTGATCTAATTTTTTTGAAATGAAACAATGAAAGTTTTTTTTCCATACCATTTCTGACAAGGAGTCGTACATTGAACAACATGAGTAGGCATTGTTAAAAGAAATTTTCGGAATCTCCATAGTGGACAATAACTTTGTCATTGTTTCTAACCCAAATCAAGGTTCATCTTCAAGACAATAAGTTGATTGAAGAATTATTAGAATTTTTCTATTAATATCCATGTAGATGTAGGTCCCTAACTCTAAGATGAATCCGATTCATTCTCACATAATTGTGAATGAGATTGACTTCATTCTTCCATAGTTTTATCATGATTAAGACAACCTTTCTTAAATCTATTGTAACACGACCTTTAATCAATATGAAATGCAACCTTCAAACTTCAAACTTAACTATGCCACTAATAGACTATAGATCCTCCTTTGTTGTAAAGAAGAACTAGTTTTACTCAAGGCAACCTATAATCTCGAGCAACACAACCTCTTATGAAACACAACAATTATTCCTTTTGCTCATTTTTAATTTACATAAACTATCAATGTTATCAATCTTAGTCTAACGATCCCTTTGCTAGTTGATTAATTAAACTATTAATGTTACCAATCTTAGTCTAACGATCCCTTTGTTGGTTGATTAAAGATATCCAATTTTCATTAATCTTGAAATCTTCATTTGTATTCAAGTTGTTCAGATGCTTGATTATTTCCATGCTTCTTTAAACCAATGCTCGTAATAGCAATCTTCTCCTACAAGGATCTTGGCATGCTCAAGTCACACATGGTGCTTTGTTTCAAGGGAATTTTTAGTTGGGGTTGAGGTGCGTGGACACTCATTCCTAATGTCATCCCCATGTTCTTTAATCCTTGCATGGAATGCAAGTCTAGTTTCCTTGATATGACATTTCCTGATGGTTATTTGTGGTTTTTATAGATCTCATCTTCCACCTTATAGTTTCCATAAGCTTGAATGAAGTTTTGACTTCCTTCTTTCTTAAAACCTTTGCAATCTTGTTAGTGATGCCTTGAATGTAAGGAATTTACGCCTTCTTAGTAGTGGGTTGGTTGTGTGATCGAGAACCCTTTTATGTCCTTTCCATCACTCTTCTAATGACACTATACTTGTAGCCTATACTCTTAAAGACCTTAGTTAGGTGGTATTTCTCTTTCTTCAGATATTCTTCATCCAAGATTTTGACTGCTCTCATAGCTAGGGTGTTAAGGACCCATATCTTTTGAGTGGGCTTGTGATGAGAGTCTGTGTGTAGATAACTCTTATTGTGAGTTTTATTTCTAAACACTCGATGTCCCAGAGTCCCATCATGCTTCGTGGTGTTCAACACATTGAGGAAGGAAATGCTCCCGTTCTTTTCTAACTCCATGGTAAACTTAATGTCATTAGATAAACAATGGAGGTGTATGGAAAACTTGTTAAACTTTTCTCTTCCATGGGGCCATTCCACATTAGTGTCATCCACATATCTCTTCCACCTTGTTGGCTTCCGGGGGTAGGAATTGAGAGCTCTTTTCTCAAAACACTACATAAAGAGATTGGAAATAATGGGTGAGAGGGGATTTCCCATTGCTACACCACTAGTTTGTTTGTAGAATTCTCCTTGGAAACTAAAGAATGTTGAATGCAACCATACTTCTACTAACCTAGTTGTCTCTAGATCTGTAACTTCTTTAATGACTTGCACTACCTCATCCAATGGGATTTTCATAAACAATGATACAACATCAAAACTATTGATAATGTCTTCTACTTCTACTTTGTCATCTTTGATGATTTTCATGAAGTCACTCAAATCTTTTATGAAAGAGCTAGTATATGCAACTAATGGACCTAAAAGTTTGGATACATACTTTTCTGATTCATATGTTGGAGATTTGATTACATTAACAATTAGTTTGAGAGGAGCCCATTGTTTACAGAGTTTCGATAATCCATAAATTCTTGGTGTGATTTCACAGTTTGTAGTCAACTACTTCCTAGTTCTTTCATCCAAACTAGACCCTTTAATAAACTTAACTTCCTTTATCACCTTATGAATTGGGTTACTAAGCTTCTTATTGTTGCTGCTCTCGATGAGATGCTCTAACATCTTCATTGTGTAGTCTCCTTGGTTCATTACCACTATTGCCCCACCCTTGTGTGCTTTCAAAATAAAGTGTTATCATTCTTCTTCAAGTTCTTGAGAGCTTTGTGTTCCGTTTTATTTAAATTACTTCTGGGGGGCTTCACTCTTCTTAATATTAGCACATAGACCTATCTTATTGTTACTTTATCCTTATCCAATAACATTTGAATACTATCCTCAAAACTACAAATTATATTTTCTAATGGTATGGACCTGGGTGTTAATGCAAACCCCATTCCTTTTTTCAATTTACTACGACATCATCCAGTGCGTGGGTGGAAAGATTAGCCACCTTCTTGGAGTTATTCTTTATTTCTTTATAGTGATTCTTCTTTAAAAGTTTATTAAACTTGTCATTCTGCCTTTCTCTTATTGTACAACCTTCCTTCTTAGCGTTCAATGCTACAACTGCATCAACATCGACCAAAGGTCTCCACGAATCTCTCGCATTGGTTTTAAATGCAATTTAAGAGCACTGCATGATAAGCTACCTAAATCAGCTTGAGTTCTCCTTATTTCTCCATGTGTTAGAGCCAAACGTAATCTATCAAATGCCCTATTGTACCACATGCTCTATATTCAATGTTCAATGAGAGCAAAAACACAAATTAAAACATGATCATATTTACATCTTTTTAGAAACACTAGATCAACAAATCGTCTTTCAAATTTAACCTGGAAATTTTTGAATAGGTGGATTTCATCACAAGTTTCCCTTCCGTACAAGGAAATGATTTTAGATTTGAGATTTATGTGGTGGAAGTTATTGTAAAAAGAATTTTCTAGAATCTCCACAGTAGATGTTATGAACATAATATATAATAATAAATATAAATACATTATAATAGTTAATGAATAATTAATGAAGAGACACCTTCCCAATGAAAGGCCACGTCTCTTCATGGAAGGGCACCCCTGCGTGGGTATATAACGCCCTCATTCTTATTGTATCTCATCATCTTATATTCATATACATTATTATTTAATATATTATCATTTATGGATTATAACTTGTTGTCTTACCTACATTGGGTATTTAACTGGTGAACCAGCTTGGTTCACCACAATAGACTTAATAACTTTATCGACATTTTGAACTTAGATCATGGTTCATCTTCAAGACAATGAGTTGATTCAAGAGCTCTCAAATTTTCTCTATAATATCCATGTAGATGCAAAGTCCTAAACCTAGGATTGCAATGGCTTCGTTCTCATGTAATAGTCAATGAGATTGGTTTCATTCTTCTATAATGTTATATTGATTAAGACACTCGAGTGATGATGTGGGAAACACAAAACATTGTTTCCCCCCTAGAATGTAAGCTCCACTTCCTTGGAGTAAAACATGCATTGAGACATGGGGGTTATAGCCCGTTTCTTCCATTTAGGGATTCCATTCTGTTGAGGAGTCCATGGAATAGTGCACTACCAATAAATACCATGAGAAATGAGAAATAATTCAAAATATTTGTTAATATCATTCTCCTCGTCATCAATGTTGATGCACTTAATTTTTTCTTGCTTTGATTTTCCACTAAAGCTTTAAATTCTTTGAATTTCTCATATGCTTCATCCTTGAATTAAATGGCTTATATCTAAATCAAGCAAGAAAAGTCATCAATAAATTTGAGGAAGCACTTATCTCCCCCAAGAGAATGGGTGGTTATAAATAAAAAAATATCATTATGAATCAATACAAGAGGTTGAGAAGCTTGTCTTGTTTTTCTCTTAGGAAATAACTCTCGACAATTTTTACCCAACACACACCCTTCATAGATGGCACTGGTGGTTCAATGTGTGAAAGGTCATTAGGCATATGCAAAGGGTTCATATATCACAAATATGCAAATTTGGTTGATTTAAACATTGATTCCATAGCTTGATGGGGTCATTGATGATCCAAAAGGATCCCCACAACTAATCCATTCAAATGGTCTCAAATTATACTGAAAATGTCTACATGTCGCAATGCTTGTCAATATCTTTCCAACGCAAATTGAATGGGGTCAAACAAACACGTTATGCAAAAGTTATGACATGTTGAAGTTGAAGACAAACATGTGAAAAGAAGGGTACAATATTGACATGTAGACAATCACATGCTGACACGTGGACCACTCACACATTGACACTCACATGCTGACACATGGATCAATAAGAAGGAAACACGTGGAAATCATGGATTGGCTTCAATGCCAACCAACATGTCATACGCGGTTAATCACCTAACTTGTTGTAATCCACAATACCTTATATATAGTATGGAAATGTATCACATAATATATGTGGGATATATTATATTCCATGAAAAAAAGCAATGACAGGATTTAATGAGATTTGAACCTAAATTTTGTGCACAAAAGGGGAGCACCTTAACCATTAGCCCATGAGCTTTGCAAACAATATAAATTGGAGAAAAATGTATTTGAAGGAGGCAACTGTATTCTTTGTGGAGAAAATAAGAGATATAGGTTCTTTGTTGTGGGAAGAGGCCAATGAGGGTTGAAAGACCAGTGCCATTGTCTTACTGGAAGAACTTTAATGACTCTTTTGCAGATTGGAAACCATTATTTGATGTAAATATATTAAATGTTTTACTTCGCACCATTTTCGATGGATCAGTTCCTTGATTGAAGCGGATCCAGAGATGTAGCCCATGAGGGGTGAACTTTGTTAACAATTTGTTGAGTATTGTCTATGTTTTATTGTTGTTATATTCTCAATTTCAGTTATTTAAATTTATTAAGTCAATGAAATTACATGAAAATTGTGGCATTCAAATTAGTGTAATGAAGCAATTTAGCACTAATTTTGGATCAAGGTTGGTATCAGACCAATTGAGCAGGGACTAACATGTATGCTGATTTGGATTTTGCACAAATGTTGGTATTGAATGCTAACCAGGTCTAAGCTCAAGCTTGGAGAAGGATTGCTTGAAGAGTCTAATCTCGAGATTGGTATGAGGTGTGCATTCCAAAGACACACAATGGTATATCCAAGGGAAGAAACCCCCTCCAAATCTGAAAGGATGTTTCGACAAGATTTTCTCGATATGAAAGCCATGGTGGAAGAGATATACAAAGAACAAAGGAAGAAAAGAGAAGGCCCAAGTCACGGTGAAGGAGGAGGAGGTGGTGATGATTCTCCTCAAACTCCTCCATTTCCATCCTCTCCTTCAAGTTCAAGTTCCTCTTCAATTCCAAAGAGAAAATAACTTGGGAAAACTGATTCTAATTTGTCTTTGTTAAAATTAGATGTGAAATTTGATTTTCCAATGTATGATGTAGAACTTAATGCAGAGAAGTTGGATAATTGGATCAAACAAATTGAAGTATATTGCAGGGTTCAAAGAATTGTGGATGAAAAAAGAAAAAGTCCAACTAGCTACTCTTTGGCTGGGAAGCACTACATTGATTTGGAGGGAGAATAAGACTCAATAAGATCTTCTTAATAATAGTTAAATGATATCTTCTTGGTATGAGTTTACGCCTGCATTAAATAAGCAATTTTATCCTTTAGGGTATATCTATGGCAAGGTAGAGGTAGAATGTGCAAGACTATACTCAAGAGTTTAGAAAGAGGGAATTAACGTTGGTCATTCCTCTTTATATGCAAGAAAGTATTTTGAAGTATATTGGTGGGTTGCATAATTATCTGAGACATACTATTCACATGTTTAACCCAACTAATATTGATAAAGTTTGTGTCCAAGCCACTCATATGGAGTTAAGGGGAAAAAATGTTCAGGACAACTTCTCAAAGAATTAGTTCTGCCAGTTGCTGACAAAAACAAAGAAAAGGGTAAATTGAAACGAACAACCACAATGAAGAAATAAGACGAGAAGCCTTCATGTTCACATTTCAAAAATGAAGGACATGTTGATTCCAAGTGTTGGAAACTTCATCTTGAACTAAGACCAAAGAGTACTAGAATAATAAGGGTAATAAGAAGACCATTGCTACAATCCAACAAAATCTTGGAACAAATTCAGGTGATGAAACCAATTAATCATGGCCATGGGCATACAAGGTACATCTTCTTCTCTGAGTTGTAGTTCTAATAATCATTCTTTAAAAACTGAAACTATGCATGATGAAAGGAAAAGCGAGCTATTCCATATTAGAGTCATCTCAAAACATACAAATATTGATACACTCTTTGATAGTGGTTC